>CAUYSK010086188.1:0-11944 GCA_963575035.1 Avahi laniger | reverse complement strand
TAGATAGTAGAAATATGGGTGGGTCTTATTTTTTTCTTTGTGTTCTTTTTTTTGGCTGTTTTAACTTCAGAGAAAGTAGGAGGGACATAGGGAGGTAGAGAGGGTGAAAAGGAGGAAGGAAGGTAGGAAGGAAGGAAGGAGGGAGGGAGGGAAGAAAAGAGCTAGAAGCAAGAGCTTGCATGGGGGAGGATTCAGGCAGTAAGGAACTGGGTCACTGAGGCAGATCAGCAACGGTTGTTACAACAGAGGTTTTTGTTTCAGGAGAGATTTGAACCCCACTTTTGTGTGTTCTCTGGCGGGGGGGGAAATAAAGCAAATTGAAGAAGCTTGAGCTATAGGACATTTCAGCACAACAAAATAGGAAAAATTTCTCATTAAAGACTTTCAAGTAAATGTTAGTTACCTAAACTATACAGTAATGTATCATCCTTAAAAATACCACTGAACACTACAAGTAAATTTAGAGCCTTCTTTTCTCTTCGCCCCCTCCAGAGACGACCATTGTTGTCAGTTTGTTAATTACCTTTGTAGAATTTTTCAAATACGTTTGCACTCACGTATTTACTAGAGAAAATACGTAGCTTAGTTTTGTGTTGACCTTTTTTAAGCATGAATAGTGATACCATGCTGTAAACATGCTCGGTAGGAAGATCTTTCCATGCATCACTGTCCTTCTGAGATTTATCCTTAGGGATGTGTATAGATTTGGTGTGTTCTTTTTATGGCTATATGATGTTCCATTGAAGGAATATATTCCATTCGATGCATCTACTCCCCTATTGGGGAACATACAGATTGGTTCGGATTTTTTGCTAGTGCAACATAGCTGTGAATACCTCTGTACCCACCTCCTCCTGCATGTCTGTAAGGGTACAACTTCTGGGTAGTAGGAAGTACACAACATCTTCTATTTTAATGGATTCCGTCAATTTGCCCAAAGGAGCACCGGGTAATGGTGAGCTGTCTGGGACTAGACTGTGCTACCTCGCAGGCGTAAGTTCCTCATCCCTGCAAGTGTCCAAGCATTGGCTGGACAGCCTCCTGGCTGGCTATTGTGAAGGGTTTGCTGGTCCTAAATAGCCACTGAGGTCCCTGCCCACAGAGCCATGCTATGATCCCTCATCTCCCTGCAGCGGGACCCCTGCTTGATACAACTCACGCCAAGAGCCCCAGCTGCAGTGATGAGGAAAAGGCATGTTTTCTACAGGTTTTGGAAGAGCTATCAGGGACATTTTTGTAAAACCACGTTTCTTGTTCCCATTGTTATGTTTCATTCTAGCTGAGGACATCTTAACTAAATCCCTTGTGTTTTGTTGGAGTTTGGAATGAGTAGGTCTGGGTCCAAATCCTGCCTCTCTGCCAAGTAGCTATATGATCTTGGGCATGTTCTTTGACTCCTCCAGGCCTCAGTTTTTTTATCTATAAAATGGGAAAATTCATACTCCTCTCCCATGGTTAGATGATTCTAGTGGTCGATGGACGCAAAGTGCCTAAATCATAGACCCATCCTCAAACAGTTGTTACCAACGGCTGGTGAGTTTTATCACTCCCAGCAGTTGGGCAGTGTGGGGTGTTTGTCACCACACAGACTGGCCGTCTTAGAGAGACAGAGGTTGGAAGCACTCTTTGCCCTTGGACAGGAAGCAAGTTCAAGGTTTAACGAGGCCATGGCACCCCTTGCAGTGGCCCGCACAACCTTTTGTTCAGCATTTTATCTTTTTCAAAGCCTGTCCTTTATCACATCTGTTCATCAAAGGCCCCCGCAAGGAAGTCCAGCAGAGGATGGGCCCAAGGAGAGATGACTCAGGAATCTGAAAGTCAAGGCCAGAAGGCTCTTCGAGAAGCAGCTCACTGGACTGAGATTCTTCGCTGATCTTGGCCTGGGAAGAGGGTTAGACTGTCCAAGCCAGGCCCGAAACACCCACAGGGAGACTTCCTTTCCCTGACCGTGGACTGTGCTCCTAAGCCCGGCCAGATGAGCTGCAGATGTGAGTTCTGGGCTGCAAGGGAGGCCGGGAGAATGATCAAGACTCAGTGCATTGCGTGGGATTTTAAGTCCCAAGTTCAGGGTCCAGGGGGCCATGGGAGCATCACTCTAGGAACCTGTGGCTCTCCCCGAGTTCCAGTTTACAGAGTTTTGGACGCCGAAAGGTGGTGCTGGAGATATTGTCACGCACCTGCAGCGCTGGTAGCTGTTCGTCAGAGAGCGTCTCAGGCAGCCGCCAGCTCATCTTGCAGCCTTCGGCTCAGCTTGGAAAGAAGCCACAGCCTGGTGTCATCTCTGCAGCCCAAGCCAGGCCTGGAAAGCCTGCGAGGCTGCGGAACAGCTTCTTCCCCGGCGGATTGCGGGTCTTCCCTGGCCCCTCCTTCGGTCCCCTCCAAGGCTCAGGACGCTCCCCCTCAGTGCTCTGTCTTCAGGGTAGCCAGGTCGACCTTTAGCCCAGGAGACCGACTGCCACTGTCAACTCACTCACAACGGGACTGTTCGGAGTTCTGTTTGGAGTTAATAGCTCCCTGCCTCCACGAGCGGCCCCTGGGGCTTTGCTTCCAGACATGGTTGCAGAAAGGTCCCTGGCTCAGCCGGACCTGGGTTCTGCCATCCGTGGCTGTGTGACTTTAGGAAAACAATACCACCTCTCTGATCTCGGGTTTGTCATAAGTGCAAAGAGGGGAGTCATCTCTGCCTTGCGGGGCTGTTGAGGGGATTAAAGAAAACTTGTGTAAATGCCAACGGCAGTGCCTGGCATGAATTCCAAGCCTCCTAAGGGGCTGTTTCTGGTGTTGTAACACTGGTTAACTATGTTAACCATAGTTAGGATTATTATTGTCATTGTTGGTGGCAACTGAGATGCTGCCTCCCTTCTTCCCTCGGTGACCTCCATAGTCAGACAGACCTGCATTCTGATCCCAGCATCCCTTCCTGGCTGTGTGGTCTTGAAGGAGTTACTTAACCTCTCTGAGCCTGCATCAGTCTCCCCATCTATACGGAGAGGTTCAGAAAGTTTAAGGGACTGCCCCAAAGTCACATACCCAGTAAGGTATTTCAGCCCAAACCTGCATCAAGGTCAAGAGCTCTGATTGCTTCATCATTACACATTGGTATTTTGATCATATTGACATTTTCCTGAATCAAGACCACTATTTTTCTTAAACCTGACCTGGAACTAGGAATATCTGAAAAATGATCTTTTCTTCAGATTCTTAAGTTCAGTCTGAAAGTCCACGTCCAGCCCTGCAAGCTATCACTTTCCTCTGCAAAATAAATAACAAAAACACACACACACAAACAAAGAGCTTACCAGAAACAGTACGAGAGAGGTCTTTGGACTGTTGGGGAATGTTCACAAAGGGCGGGTTTGAGGAGGGCGATCGGGGATTTGTGCCCAACTAGAGGAGGGACCTTGATCGAATCTGCACATCAAAGGAAGCCCAGTGCTTCAAAGGCAGCGTCCCTGTCCTGCCCTTTTAGCCTCCAGGTCACAGCCAACTGGTTCACTTGGGGACCAAGCCAGAGAGGGCAGAGCGGGGAGCTCGGGGCTCTGTGGCAAGCCCTGTACCCTGTGCTGGGCCAATTGCGTGTCTCTGGAGCTCGACATCGCTGGCTCCTCTGCCCCCAGCCCTCCACCCCCCCGCTCAGGGCTCCCCTCCCTCGGGCCCTGAACCTCCAAGAGCTCCAGGGATGGAATTCAGGGCATCCGTGAACCCAGACAGAAAGAAAACACATCACGTGTGTGTTGACTAAGCTCAAAGTGAAATTTTGCATTTCTTTCCACTGTGAGCGTAGGCAGCAGACACACAGCAAGAATTGGCAGTCCCTGGGCCTTTGTCACCAGTAGAAATCCCAGATATTGGCATATCACATTGCAAGTGTCACAGAACTCGATATCCCTTATCCTCACGACACTTCTGCCGTTGTGGTTGTTGTTAAGAGCTGCTGCTGGGACTTGATATTTCGCAGGTTGATAACGAAGCACAAATATCAACGTATTACAATTTATTTTGCTGTTTGATAACTGTATTTCAATGCAGCTGACTTCCTTAGTCATCTTATCTATCTTATTTTATGGATTTTAAAGCACCATTTTGAGAAGGGGTCTGTAGCCTTCAGCAGACCGCCAAAGAGTCTATGGTGCATATACACATGTACACACGTGCACACACACACGCACGCACACACAATAGAAGAACCCCTGTACAGTAGCCCATAAAGTCTGTCAGCCTCAGTTTTCTCGTCAGTGAAATGGTCATATCCTTTTAGTGCATTCGTGAAGATCACATGTACCCATGTGCACGAAAGTGCCTGGCACATAGGAAATAGTGAATGTCGGCCTCCCTTTTTCTTCTCTGCAGTCTCCTGCATGCGACCTTGGGCCAAGAATCCGTGTATTTTATCACCCACTTCCTGTGTCTTCCCACGAAGGGCCTCTCGCTACACATGGGCTCCCGCCTGTCCTCAGGAGTGAAATGCCCCTCCCAGGCTGCCATGACACACGTCCAGGGAGAGCGAGGTTGACAAGGTCACAAATATTTGAACAATCCTTGGGGTAACACGGGGCATTGACCCCAAAGTACGTGATGCATCTGCCGTAAGTTGATCCCAGAATAGCAAACGTGAGGGGCAAAAGGACCAGATAAGATAAAGAGCTCCTGTGGGGTCCAAGGGCACAACCCGTGCAAAGAGAAAGAAATTCGAGACCCACGTGGCATCAGGGGAGTAAGGCCGTTGAGGCAAACCATTCATTTTCTAGAAAGTTCCCAGCATCCAGGCATAGTACGGACAGTATGCATAAATCCATCTTTGTAGCTGTGTGGCTCTGGGGGAAGAGCTGACCTGCCCATGTGGCTGAGAAAGTTCTGAGAGATCTTCGTATAGCACTGATGTGCTCTCGGAACCGAAAAAGCCGTCAGCAAATGATGCTCTTGTTGTTCTTACTACTAACACCGTTATATTGCTACAGAGAGTAAAGTTGTTCATATCTCACACTCAATAGCCAGAGTGTCTTCTTTTCTTATTAAAATTATGTGACCTTGGGCCACCTTATCTTTTTGGACCTCAGCTTCTTCACAGTGATAACGGATAGCATTAGTACCTTGTAGGGTGGTTGCGGGAATTAATTGAGATACTATGCAAAATGGTTCTAGATTGAAGCGTGAACACAGAACAAACTCACAATAAATGTTAGCTATAACCATTATTTTTTTGTCATCATCATCATTATGTATCATTACAAACTGGACATGGAAAAAGAGAGTCTTCGGGAGGAGAAAAATTATGGGGCGAATTCCTTGAGGAGATAAGATCTAGACCAGACAAATTACTGTCCGTCTGCTTTTGTAAATAAAGTTTTATTGGCACACGGCCATGTCCATTCATTTATGCATTGTCCGTGGCTGTTTTCACAGACAGTGGCAGAGGTGAGCAGTTGCAACAGAGACCTTATGGCCCACAAAACCTGAAATACTTACTCTCTGGTGCTTCAGAAGAAAAGTTTGTCCATCCCTGGTGTGGAGGGATGGTGGTATCTTGACAAGATGCCCCAGGGTGGTGCTAATGAGTAATTTGACATAAGCTAATTATTATTTTTCTGTGTTGGTGGATTTATCATGCTGGGAAGAAAACATCCTTTTTTCTACCTGTCCATCTGCACATGCATTCTCCCATTTGTTTATTCACTAAACATTCAGACACTGACCTAGGTGCTAAAGATGAAGAAATGAACTAAGTCTAAGGCGGCAGATGGACAAGTGAATGGATAATTGCAATTCAGTGTAGCAGATGTTGGAAAGCAATCGAGGCTAATCCATATCATGCTTTCTGTGAATTAGAGAAAGATCCTCCGACCCAAGAGCAGTCCAGGCTTGGTGAATCAATGGATCTCATCTCCCATTGGCCATTTTGGCCTGACCATTTGCACAGTGCCCCACCTGCACAACCTTATATGGCAGCCCTGAGAGCAGTCACTACAGTGTGCAAGTAGGGTCTGAGAAGGGCAAGCCACATCAAGGAGGAAACCAGTGTAGAGGTGTCAAGGGAAGTTTCATGGAGGAGGAAATGGGAACTGAGTCTTGAAAGGGGAGCAGAGGCAGAAGGAGGTACAAGGGACAAGGGATAGGGAAGACCTTCTAGGTAGAGAGAAGCGTGTGAGTGGATGGGGGCGCAGGATGAGGGCAGGAAGGTGGGTGGGTGCTGATGCTGCAGAGAGCGCCGTGTGGCTATGCCGTGAATTGCCACAGGAATAATTTCAGACCGTCCTCTGACTCCCCTTGATTTCACATTTCGATCATGACTCGAATCCGCTCCCTGCTTTCCATCTAGCATCACCTCCTAGACTAGACCACGGAGATCCCCCACTTTGACCACTGCCAAAGCCATCTCAGTGGTCCCCACAAGCACCTCCTCTGCTGTCCAGCCAGAAGCTCATTCTGAAATCAGGCCGGTGATGATACCTCCCTGCTCTAGCACCTTCCATGGCTCCTCTGTGTCCACAGATCAAGACCAAACTCCTTAATGTTCTATCCAAGGGCGTGCCTGGCCCAGTCTCTGCTTCTCTTCCCCCAAAATGCTTCCCCAGGGATTCTTTTTTCCCTCTATATTCTCATAAGTTAGGATTGTTGGTTTTTTCTCCTTTCACACAAATCAACCAAGTAAACAGTGTGTGTGTAACATATGTATTTGTGTATAGAATATATATAAAATCTTCAGGTAAGCACTATATAGAGACTTCTTTTTATGCGTGAACATTACATACAGTGTTTACATATGCAGATATAGGGAGAGTCTGTATATAGGGAAGTATAGATAGAGCTACAGAAGTAGTTGTAGATACGCAGACTTCAAGCCACCTTGGTTCAGGAAAGGCCACCTGGAAACCTTCTGTCTCCCAGCTCCTGCCTTTGACCTTCTGCCGTCTCAAATCAGCAGCCAGAAGGATCCTATTATAACCTAAGACAGATCACGTCGCTCCTCTGGTCAAAACTGCCCACGCTCTCGGTCTCACTCAGAGTGGAAACTAAAGTCCATTCGCTGTTCCACAAGCCCTTCAAACCCTGGCAGACCTTATTTCTCCAACTTCGCCTCTCACTGACCTCTCCCTCATCTCCCACCTCCTCGCAATTCCTCAAACATTCTAGGCATATGCTCACCTCAGGGCCTTTGCACTGACTCTCCTCTCTTCCTGGAACACCCTTCCCACTGACCTCTCTCTCTCTCTCTCTTTCTCATCTCCTTCTAGACTTTATTCAAATGTTACCTGCTCATAGATATCTTCTTTTATAACCCCATTTAAAATGGCAAACCATTCCCAACTCCTTAACTCCTTCCTTTCTTTTATGTTTCTTTATTGACCATTTAACATGCTATACAATTTAATTATTATTCTTTTAAAATCTATTTCTATAACCTTGAAAGCTCCATGAAAGCAAGGATTTATGTCTGTTTTGTTTACTGTAATATCCTCAGCAACCAGACTAAGCCATGGCAAATAGGTGCTCAATTAGTGCTTGGAAAAAGGATGAATCCCCTCCTTTATTTCAGTCAGTATACCTTTATCAATGCATCCACAGATCACTTTGATGTATTTGTTAGCCATGCCACACTATTAGTGTACACTAATGTTTTAGTTGTCTCAAACCTTAAAGTTTTTGTTTCTGTGTGTTACATGCCATTGTAATGGCTTAGAAAATTTTTCTGTGCTCCCAGAAGCCAGCAGTGCAGACAGAGTTGACTCTAAGCCTTACCACCCCCTGGGTCTCCCAGAGACCCTCCTCTTCCCCCGACCTGTTGACTAGCGCCTCCCCCCCTGGCTTTGCTGTAGTTTGACTTGGACTGTGCTTTCTCCGTGCTGTTTGCTGCCCAGGGCCCCTGGTTTGAAGTCTGCCGCCCAGTGGCCTTGACACTGTCACCTCGCCTCCAGCCACCGGCCGTGCTCCACACGCCACCAACACTTTGGCCTGGGGGAGGGGACAGATGGCTTAATCATTGCAGGCCGAGTCCCTGCCTGGGTCAGCCCGATGGACGATGGTATTGACGGTCTGGCTGACCCTTGTTCGACAGGCCACCGTTCCCTGTATTTCAAAGGCCGACACTGGATGCGTGTTGAAGAGACTGTCAGGTCGCCAAACAGCTAATTAAAGCAATAAAGAGACAGGAAAGCTAAGTGGCCCCTTTTTCCCCTGGGAGCCTAAGACCCTTGGTAGGAACCTGCATGTTTCCTTTTTCCCTGGAAACACGGTTCCAGAGGACGTTGGGAAAGGTCCCAGCAGGCCCTTGTATGCATGCACCCATATACAGAGTTTTATTCATCCGAAGTGATTATATGTGTGGATGTATGCATGTGTGTATATGTATATTGCATGCTTATGTTTATGTGTACGTATATTATATGCATATATTATATTAATATATTTATGCACATGTATATAAATGGGGTAGGTGTCATATACAGTCTCACAAAGGTGCTTTTTAATATATATAAATGTGTATGTACAGATGTTCATGTGTACGTACATGAATATATGTATTTATGCATCTATATACTACACAAAGTCAGGTATATATGTATCATATGTGCGTACTACATGTGTGCGTGCATGTACACACACAAAGTGCTTTCTCGAGCTGTTTTTCTCTCCGGGAGCAATGAAGAAATTAATTCCTTTCCAACTTATCTGGCACCAGCAGATCAGTATCTATGCCCAGCTGCGGCAGCCTGCCCGGCTGAACCCCAGAGCCCGAGCATGTCTGCCCTAAGGCAAAGCCCGCTGGATCCCACAGCAGGAGATAGAATGGTTAACAGCCTTTCCTAAGAACGGGTTAAAGCATCTGATGTTTGCAGCCGCGCAAGGTTACACTCAGCTGTCAGTCCTTCTTTCTCTCCCTCACTCTCTCACCCCTTTTTCCTGCCTCCTGATGAAAAATAGGCTCCGGCTTAATAGAATTACTCCCAGAGCCATCAATGCAAACGCTGTTTCGGGGCAATCTCATTCGAACAAATGTATTTTCATTTGAACAGTGTTACTTGAAAAATTAAATCGCGGTATCTGTTCCCTTTTCCCTCCCCGCCGGCCATCCGTGCGTCCCTCACAACGGGGAGGAGAGGAGAGCGGAGCAGAGCCGAACAGTTTTTAAATGAATCTGATCTGATTTAATGATTCCTCTCTGCATTAATTAACAGTGAAACCAGCCAATATGTCGTGTCAATCAGAGATGTATCCACAGGCATCCGTTTTATTTTTGGAGTCGACTGAATGTACTGCTCTTCAGACGCTGTCTTTGGAGAGTTCAGAGCTGGGTTAGAGAGGGACTGGTGGACACACGGGGCCTGGGTGGGTGTATGTGTGTGCAGCTGTGTGTGCAGCTGTGTGTGCATTTGGGTACTGAAGAGACCTGGGTTCAAATCCCAGCTTGAGCATCTCATAACTGCTTCACTTTGGGCAAGGCCACTTTCTGCCTCACTTTCCTCCTCTGTAAATTCAGGATAATAATTTTAACCACATCCCAGGGAGCTCGTGAAGGTGGAATGACCACAGGTGCCTGGGAGGAGGCCAAGCAGGGGATCGGAGACCAAAGATGACGTCATCTCCCGCATCTCAGAAATCAAAGATTGGGTTCCAAGGCAGTGAGAAAACACCAGGAAATCAGGAAAAAGCTTCCTACTACTGGTGCCAGCCTATTTAGAGACTTTGCACCCCAATTGTGTTACAGAGACAGGGCCAGCTGCACAGCTTGCAACCTGTGCAACCGCCCAGAACCGGTACTCCAAGGGGCCTCTCCTTTGGTTGGATGCCACCTTAAAACCACAGTCACCACCTTAAAATTCTTAATAATTGTACCTTTGTCTTTTGAGGGTGAAGTTGGATGGGACAATGAGCAGAGAAGATACGTGTAATAGTCACCCCCCAACACCGTATCTTGTTTCTGCATTTGCATGTAACATTTGCAAAATCTGGGCTGAGTTTTTTAGAATAAGGGATTCCACATTTTCATTTTGCACCAGGTCCTGCAAATTATGCAGCCAGTCCTGTGCAGAGAAACTGGCCTTGGGTAATAATCTATTTTTAAAGCAAGCACCATTTTTTTAAAAGCAGTGCTATTTAAAAAAAATGACTATAAAGAATATGGAAACATTGTTGAGCACCTACTATGTGTTGACCATCATGCTTGCTATTCCATATCACATACACTTAGGACGTGGAAGTTTTCTAAAACAGGTATTTTGTTCCTATTTTATAGACGAGGGAACTGTGGTTTGGAAGAATCAAGTAATGTGCTTAGGAAAAGATGGCTCCAAGTGAAGCCTTGTCTATCCATGAAACATGGACTCACCTTTTTCCTCTCTTCCCTTTTTTTTCTTCCCTTCTTCACTTCCCTCCCTCCATCCCGACTTCCCTCTCCGCCCCCCATTCCCTCCTTTCCTTCTTCCCTTCCTTCCTTCCTGCACAGAGGTCTTCACTGAGAGCTGGTTGCTCTAAAAGGAAGTGAAATGAACTGACTGTAGTTTTGGCGATTGCTCAGTTAATATTTCAAACATTCCTTTAGCAGGAGTCTATACTTCCTGGGCTTGGAGTCTGAGCTAAGGGCCAGGCACCATATGCCAATCCAAAATTGTGAAAGAACCAGGTTTGATGAGTGGAAAAACTGATGGATCTAATGCCGAAGACTCCCTAACT
Source organism: Avahi laniger (assembly GCA_963575035.1). Lineage (NCBI taxonomy): Eukaryota > Metazoa > Chordata > Mammalia > Primates > Indriidae > Avahi > Avahi laniger. The sequence goes on along the minus strand of CAUYSK010086188.1, from coordinate 1,276 downwards.
ATTCAAGCAAACAAAGAAAGCAGATGGTTGTGTTGAATGAAAGTTTTTCTTTCTGATTTCAAATGGGGTACTATTGTCACTTAGTACCTTTTAATACATACCCTGAAAGGATTTTCTTGAAAGTGTACGTGGAATAACAACAAGGGTTTTCTGTTTGATCTTTGTGATCACTAGAACAATACCACCTCTCTCTATAAATATTGTTGAAATCAAAACACCCTATGAATCCCTTACAGCAACAACTGTTTTCTCCATAGAAGGATCCAGTTTTCAAAATCCTCTTCAGGAGACTGTACCCAGAAGAGACAAAAGAACAGGTCCAGAATTTGAAGCTATAGAGTCTAGAAATAATTAGCTTTCATTTAGCACCTACTAATGTGCCAGGCACTTTAAAGGCTTTATCTCACTCAGCTTCAACAACAGCCATAGGTAGATCCTGCTAATATCCTCATTTAACTGATAAAGAGTTGGAAACCCAAGGTCAGTAACCTCCCGCACAGCTAGAGAGGAGAGACACAAAACTCCCCACCCAAGTTTCTTGGATCCCAGAGCCAATGTTCTTAACCACAACTCACTCTGAATTTACTCTCTGAAGGGAGCAAAGGATGGGTGTCTCAGAGAAAAAAGGAAATGGTCGAGAAAGCCCTTTCCTAACTAGCTAATTATTATTTTTTAATTCAGGATATTATGGGGGTACAAACATTTTGGTTACATGGGCTACAAGCATGTCCTTCCCCCATACAGTGTGCCTTGTTTCCATTAGCTGTGAGTTTCCCCCCTCCACCTCCTCCATCCCCACCTCCTGACCAGCCCCCACTGAGTACTACTACCATGTGAGCACCTTAGCGTTGATCAATTAGTACTAGTTTGATGGTAAGTACATGTGGTGCATATTTTTCCATTCTTATGATACCTCACTTCGAAGGATGGGCTCAAGCTCTATCCAGGATAATATAAAAAGGTGCTAGTTCACCACTGTTTTTGTAGTTGAGTAGTATTCCATGGTGTACATATACCACATTTTATTAATCCACTCATGTATTGATGGCCACTTGGGTTGTTTCCACATCTGTGCAATTGTGAATTGTGCTGCCATAAACATTCAAGTGCAGATGTCTTTATTATAGAATGTCTTTTTCTCTTTTGGGTAGATGCCTAGTAGTGGGATTGCTGGAACAAATGGTATTTCTATTTTTAACTGTTTGAGATATCTTCAAATTACTTTCCACAAGGGTTATACTAATTTGCAATCCCACCAGCAGTGTAAGAGTGTTCC
>CAUYSK010086187.1:0-30463 GCA_963575035.1 Avahi laniger | reverse complement strand
ATCCTCCTGCCTCAGCCTCCTGAGTAGCTGGGACTACAGGCATGTGCCACCATGCCCAGCTAGTTTTTTCTATATATTTTTAGTTGTCCAATTAATTTCTTTCTATTTTTAGTAGAGACGGGGTCTCGCTCTTGCTCAGGCTGGTTTTGAACTCCTGAGCTCAAACAATCCACCCGCCTCTGCCTCCCAGAGAGCTAGGATTACAGGCATGAGCCACCGCGCCCGGCCCAAAAATAATTTTTTAAAATGGGTAATACATCATGACGAAAGTGGAGTTTATCTTGGGAATGTAAGTTTGGTTTAATTTAGAAATATCTGTCAGGCATGGTGTTTTCACGCCTGTAATCCCAGCACTTTGGGAGGCCAAAGCAGGAGGACCTCTTGAGCCCCAGGAGTTGGAGACCAGCCTGGGCAACAGAGTGAGATTCCATCTGTAAAAGAAAAAAAAAAAAATTAGGCTTGGTAGCTCAATCCTGTAGTCCCAGCTACTCAAGATGCTGAGGTGGGAGGATCACTTGAGGCCAGGAGTTTGAGGCTGTAGTGAGCTATGACCACGCCACTGCAGTCTAGACTGGATGACAGAGCGAGACCTTTCTAAAAATGAGAAAAGAAATGTATTTAATGAAAGATATGGAAGACCTACCTCTATGCTGAAAACTACAAAACATTATCACAGGAAATTAAAGAGCTAAATAAGTGGAGAGATACTGTGTTCATGGATTAGAAGGAATCAATATTAAGATGTCAATTCTCTCCATATTGTTCCATAGATCCAATACAATCTCAATGAAAATCCTAGTAGGCTTTTTTTTTCAAAGAAATTGACAAGTTGATTTTTAAATTTACATGAAAAGGCAAGCCCTAAAATAGCCAAAACAATATTGTTTCTTACTTGATTTCAGTACATATTATAAAGTTATGGTAATAAACAGTATGGAATTAGCAAAGGGAAAGACATATAGATCAGGATTTTAAAGGGCTTTCTGGTTGGTTTTCATGAAGATCTTGAACATATTTTTTGTTTATTTTAAGATGTTTTACCTTTTTGTTGTTGTTAATACCAGTAGTGTCTTTTCTTCTACTATATCTTCATACTAATTCATGTTTGCATGTATGAATACTGCATTTTTGTGTGTTAATTTTGTAAATAGTCACCTTAGTACATTTATGGTTTATATTAAATAATGTTGATTTGATTATTTGGGATTTTTCCAAAGAAATAATTATCCTCTGTAGGCAATGAAAAGCATAACTCCCTTTTCAATTTGTATGCTTCTTTTTTCTTATGTTTTCTAAATGTGTTGGCTATAGTGGTACTTCTTGTTATTAAAGTACAAGAGTACCAAGTTATTGGTATTCTTTTTTATCTGTTTACTTAAGCTTATTTTTTCATAATTAGAAAACATTCTGGAATTTTAAATTGAAATGATGCTTTACAGAAATGATTTTGTCATTTTCACTAGAAAAGTAATCATTTTATAGATCTAGAATTTGTGACTTGCTAAGTGTTTCTCCCTTACTCTAAAGCTTACTGTAGAAAATTTAAAAATTACACAAGAGCTAAAAGAAGAAAATTAATCGTCCCACTCAGAGATGACCGTTGGAAATATAATGGTGTCTGGCAGTCTAGAGATTTTTCCCAAGTAGGATGTCTTGAACAGAGAAGATGTATCTTAATATGTAGTGGGTGATGTTTTTAATAGCTAGCTCTAATTAAAGTTGATTCTTTTTCTATAAGAATTTAAACCTCACAGTGACCCTTAAAGTGGATTTCAGTTAAATAACTCAGACGCTTTGAGCTGGGAGATTTGTTTGTACTTTAATTAGTACAAACAAGAAAAGAGCATATGTTACAATGCTCTTTACTTTAAGCATGTTTGTATTAAAATAGTGATTCAAGAAATGCTGATTTTCAGATGGATGATTTTTCAGAAGGGTGAGAAAAACTCAGAAGACAGGTGACATATTATTGCCATGGTCAAGATACGACATTTTGATGATTTAACTTTGGGCAGTGGCATTTGGAATATAAAGGAAGGAATGGGCTCACAAAATATTTAGAAAATAGTAAGCAGTGGAATTGGTGTTTTATGTGGAGTATTGCGATTAAAGAGGGTTTTTAGATTTCCATCTTAAGAACCTTGGGTAAACAAAATTTGGTCTTCAAATTGTTTAAGACCTTTTTGGATTGGTCCCTAACACAGATTTAGTAGTTTTAAGGTTTCTGAGGGATCTGTCTCTCTTATCATACAATGGAGCTTTACAGTATGTTTCTTGTAGGGTTATTTTGAAGACTAAATGAGCTAATATTTATAAGAGTGACTTATGATAGTATTTGGCACATATTAAATGCTTCGTAAATATTAGTTATTTTTCTCCTAATTTGCACAGGATCACTTGTATGTTCTTGCTTACTCTTTTACTTTCTCTTGCCTTTTTATACCTTATATACCTTTGAAAATTTTGAAGTCATTCATTATTTTAGCAGTTAGCGAGGTTTTACATTTATCTAAACAAACATGGAAGGATAGGAAAAAAGCTTTGGAGCTGTACATATGCACTGAGTTGAATCCTTGACATATTTACAGTCTGGAGAAAACTGGGGTAGCCACAGCAGAGGCGAGCATAACTTTTAGGAACATACCACAAAGAAAGTGTAAATTGCAGTAAAAATAGAGCATTCCTCTAAAATGTTAGAGGGATGGCCAACTTCATTAAATCTCTCTTAATAAAACCTTTTTTAAACTGTAAAAACTGCAGGAAATAATCTAACAGCTACCTGAGTGTCTACCACCTAGAATTAACAAACATTGACTTTTTAAAAAAATCTCAAGACTTTTTTTTAAATCAAAGAAATAGAAATCAATAGGTTTAAAAAAATATTGAAATCCTCTTTTGTACAAGTAGGTGAAGCTAGCTAAAATAAATCCCAAAATTCTAATGACTTAACATTATTTCTCACTCCTGTAACACTGCCATGTGACTATTCTTGGTTGCTGATGTTCCATGTGGCAATACAAAGACCCAGGCTCCTTCCGTTTTATGGTTTCACTGTCTTTGACGTGTGGTTTCCAAGGTCACAATGTTCACATGTATCGAGCTGATGGAAAAGGAAAAAGAGACTGTAGAAGGCACTCCCACTTACTTGAGTTTCTTGGTCTTCAGGTGACATGCCTCATTTCTGCTCATATTCCATTAGTGAGAAAGAGTCATGTGACCCCTCCTAATTATAAGGACACTGGGAAATACAATCCTTCACCTCCCAGCAACACTGCACATGCACATGCACAAATCTTTGGCGACAGTCAGTGCTCTCCGGTATATTCACTTTGTTTAACTCCCCAGTACCATTTACCTTTCTCTCCAGTGGCAACAACGTTTTGAATATGAATATACACTTCAAGTTTTTACATTTTTACTATATGTGCATATAGCCATAAAGAATATGAAGAATATATGATACTCCTTTGTGTGTGTTTTATTTAGAACATGTGTTTTTAAATGTTTTACTTTATATTATTTTGTAACATTTTGACACATTGTGTTTTTGAAATCTGTCCGAGTATCTACACTGAGATCTAGTAAATTCATTTTAACTGCTATATAGTATTTCACTCTATAAATATACACCAAATTTTGTTCATACTTTTCCCTATTGATGAACATTTAAGTAGTTTCTAGTTTTTAATTACTATGAACATTATGAGCATTAACATTCCATACATGTCTCCAGGGACACATGCATTTGTTTCCATATGTAACCTGGAAGCTTAATTATTGGGTAGAAGAGTATATATATATTTTTCTATTTTATTAGATACTACCAAATTGCTCTCTGATCATTCCATCTCAAAGTTTATGACAGTTTCCATTTTCTCACAAACCAAACTTTGGGTTTTTTTTTTAAGACTTTATTGTATTTTGATAGTCTAATGTTACAAATGAAGTATTTTAATTTGCTCTTTCCTAATCACTAGAAAGCGATGTTGAACATCTTTTCATATGTCCTTTGGCCAATTAGTTTTCTCCTTCCATAATTTGTTCATATTCTTTGTCCACTTTTCTATTTGATTATTTATCTTTTTCTTTTTGATTTATAATTCTTTAACTATTCTGGATATTCTTTATTATATGTGTTATAAATGACCTCCTTTCAAACTATCTCATGTTTTACCTTTTTTATAGTGACTTTGTCATGCAAGTGTGATACAGTCAAGCATACTCATCTTTTCCTTTATGAGTTGTTACGGTAATCTTAAACATGGCCCCCAAGTTCTTTGACTCTTTTCCCATTAAGGAGGTCTATAGCTCTCCTTGAATCTGGATTGTATGAGCCCTTGAACAATAGAATATGGCAGAGGAGATATTGTGCCAGTTTGGCGGCCCACACTTTAAGAAATTATCAGCTTCCACTTCCTGTCTCTTGGGTTGCTTTTGGAATATAACCACCATCCTGTGAGGAAGCCCAAGCTGCCTTGCCCTGCAGAAAGGTCCATGTGAACAGCAACCAACAGCTAGAACAAACGTACTTTCTATGTGAGTGAGCCATCTTGAAAGTGGATCTTCCAGCCTCAATCAAGTCAGCCACTCCAGTGAACATAATGTCGAGCAGAGACTAGCTGTCCCTGCTGAGGCCTGCCCAGATTTCAGATTCTTCAGCACAACAAATGACTATTGTTGTTTAAAGCCACTGAGTTTTAGGATGATTTGTTTTGTAGCTGGAGTAGTTGTGCTTTGTGTGTCTTATCTAGAAAAGCCTTTCCTATCCTGAGATCAAAAGATATTTTCCCTGGTTTTGTATAATGTGTTCAAAGATTGATTTTTATCAGTTTCTGTAATGTATTTGCTACTCATCTTTTTTATTGTGGTAAAATGCATATAATGTAAAATTTACCATTTTAAAGTGAACAACTCACTGGCATTTACTACATTGAGAATGTTTTGTAGCCATCATACACTGTCCAGTTTCAGAACATTTTCATTACCCCAAAGGAAACCCTGTACCCATTTTACAGCTTGCATTATGTTTGGCTTGATATGGGGCTCTAATCTCCTTTTTCCAGGTATAAAGCTAGTTTTCCCAATATGATTTATTGAATAGCTCCTCTTTTTTCTCACAGATTTAAAATGCTATCTCTATCATCTGCCATGTTCCCCATATAAGAGGGCTGTCCAGAAAGTATCCAGGCATTGTATGCATAGCTGAATACTTTCTGGACAGCGATAGTATGCTTAGGTTTGTTACAGGGCTGTTTATTCTTCTCAGTTCTTTCACCCTGGGATTTTTAAAAAGTACACTTATATTTATAAATATACTGCCTCATGATTAGACTTCTTGCCAACATCCCTTTAGTTGTTCTCTCAGTATAGTTATATATGTATATTTTTCCCTAATAAACTATAACGGATCTCTGAATGGCCTTTTATGTGACAAGGTTGCTAGGACTTTGCAAAATTACATTCCAGCTTTATTGAAACTTAATGTGTTTTATGTATTTATGTGTAAAGTCATAAGTTCCTGTTCAGATCATCTAACTCGATGTTATTTTTAAATGCCTCTTGATAGTGATAGTCATATGTTGAATTTGAAATTTTGTATTTGGAGAGATTGTAGCTTTAAATAGGATTATTCTTAAGTGATCTACATATCTTTCTACTATTCCACACTGACCTGAGCCAGTGTGCTCATGCCCTACTTTAGGCTCTTTTTGATAAATACTGGTAGCCATTTGAAGACATTTGAAGAAGAAAAGGACTAGCCACTTCTTGCAATCTCATTATTAAGTTATAATGAAAGCAAATCTCAGACCAAATTCTGCTGCACATATAGACACACACATAGAAATTTACTAACTAAATATTAACAAGCAGGCACAAACAGTTCTTATAAAATGAGGAAAGCCCATCTCTCAGTCCTCAGAGGGGCTCTGACTAACACCTTGCAGAAAAGGCGTCACTTAAGGAAGAATTCTGCTCCCTTCATACCCAACAACAGGCAAACAGAATCCTTCACATTCCTAACAGGCCATGAGAATATTCAATTCAAAGGAAGGCCTCATGCATAGGGGAAAAGCACCCGTGCTCTAATGGATTCCTAGGCTCTATTCCTGAAAGGATAGGCCAAGTCTTTAAAATGCTATTTGGCTAGGCTTTACTTCTTAAATGCTTTTTGTTTCACAAATGGGACCCCATTTTTAATACTCATCATGCTAGTTTATAGCCCATTATTTTCACCAATGAAATTTTTCTGATATTCAATATGGTAATTAGCAAAGGATCAGTTGTCCATTGAAATACAGATAGTAGAGGCACCTACAGTAGCCACCTCTGGAACATGAATGTTTATTATGACTAAAGTTGACTATTCCCTGGATTGTATATTTGTTACTTTAGCTCACATCACATCACGCCAGTGTATAATATATTTTAAGTATTTCAGAGTAAATTGCAGGCATAATAATCATCATGTATACACTGGTTTTTACTAAAGTAAAAAGATTTCCTAAAAGAAATATTAATATCAGTTCTGCTTATAAACTCTATTTTAAACTTTTAATCCATATTGACTACTCAGAGAGGGGCATTTTATTGACACAAAAACACTCTTATTTTACAATTGTTAGTTCCCATCAAATTATTGTCTGTTTCAAATTTAGTTGTATCCTGGTGTGATTCTCAGGTTATTTTGAAGCTTTATAACAATGCTCATGTTAAAAAATCAATTGCTGTTTGTGACTCCTGAATTTTTGGACATAAATCTTCAAGATCCTTTATTGCTTTATTTGTTGAAATTAAAGTAGAAATCAGGACTATTCATATAAGGGTGAGGTTTTGCTTCTTCACATAGAATGCTAAGGAATCTAAAACTAAAAGTATCAAAAACAATGTAATATTTTGTGATAATTTGGAAATGGTTATTGGTAGAAATTAGTTGTATTCATTCTTTCCGTCGTCTCTTGTAGCTATTGCCACGTAACACACTTTACAGCAGTATGAAAGGCAAGCAGCTGCCTTCACAGCCATGGCCAGTACTAAAGATTTTTCTAGGCTTTTAGCACTCTTCTTTCATCTGTAAGGACAGGCAAGGCAGCTGTCTTTATGTATTGGCGTAGGGTTGGCATGGTTTGCTAAGGCAGCTGCTAGACTGACTTCACAGCTGGGGGAAGAGTGCTTGGTATAACAACAAAATTTAACGGAAGTATGAAACAGACAATGAAATGGGGGGTGTCTTTTAGATCTTGGTCACTTGGGGTGAAATAGGGCTATTGATTCCTCCTAAAAATATAGATAATTAATGGAAGGATATTGAAGTAGTTTTGATTGGATTCGGTGAAACTGTTTTTTTTTTTTTTAATCTTTTAGAATCTCCTCTTCCTGATTTAGGACAAAGACATAGACTTGTGGAGTTTTTTTATTTGTTTTATTCCAAAATGCACCACATATGCAAAATCCCTTTTATCTGTAGACAACATGAGTTTTTTTTCTTATAGTAGCCATAGTTATAATAGCCTGTTAGATAATTTTAAAATATTTAATTTTTATTTAGTATTTTAAAAGCAATCTAAAGACCAGTTTAGTTAACTTCAAATAATAAAAGTACACAAATACTAGTCTAGTGTTGCCCAAAGATCAGTTTTAATCAAGTCGGTGAAAACACTGGTATTCTTAAGAAATATTGGGTAATTTCATATTGACCACGTAAACAGCTCTCACTCCAGACTTCTAGAACTGATCCTCTCAACTTTTTTTGAGAAATTGTATGAAAGAAATGAGATTTATGAAACCAGATAGATACTAACATTGCCTGAAGTTGGGCCATTTAGCCAAAAATTTAGGGATAATTTGGAGATTTTGAGACTCAACTTCAAAATCCCAGAGATGTCATGCCTTTACTTTGAGAATAGTCAGTTCTTAAAACTTAGCTATCTTTAAGTAGCTGTACAGTATTGTTCATGCTAATGACAATTTGTGAATCTGTTGAAATTGTAACTGTTTTTACTTGAAAGGGCTGTGCTTCCTTCAAATGTATCACTGCTGCCTTGAATGCAGCCTGGACTGGCAGTGGAGTGTCAATGCAGTTTTGCTTGCCATCTGTTAATCCACTTTCTTCTTGGACTAAAATATTATACTGGACCTCCTTGAGCAAATCAGAAATGTTCTCATTTTTACCCAGCCACCATTGTGTTCGGATGTCTTGTCCCCTCAATAAGAAACTGTGTGTGCCACTAGGGGGTCTAAGTTGAGTCTCAGATCTCCAGGTACATTATCTGATTTAGCTTCCTTAACCTTTTCAACAGATTTCTTTGCCGTCTGACCACATTAAAATAAGTTAAATGTACGTACTATGCTTTATCTTCTTCCACAGCAACTGGTCACAGTAATTAGCATGATCATGAACATAAAAATCATTTTTCATTTTAATCCCTTTCTCCCTCATTTACAATATTGAAACCACAAATTCTTATGATGGTTAATGCAATGGAAGATATACATACTTCCCTTCAGAGCTGAATAAATTATTGAAATAGTTTTCTCTTTCATTGCAACTGACATCTCTTTGGCAGGGAGCTTACCTTTTCCACATTTAAAACCCAACTTCTCAAATTCATTCTTAGCTCATGAGGTCATGCTAGCTAATTTGACTATAAAATAATAATAATAATTGAGTTTAAAATTTTAGAAGAACTGTATTTCATTATAAGCAGCATGTCGATTTAGAAGGACTAGGGGCAAGAGATTTGACTATGTGACTTCTCAGAGATCCCTGAGAATATAATTTATATACTATATTTAGTTTGTTAGCGGATGTCTTTCTTATCACTAATTGCTTAAATGGGGGAAGTGAGCTGAAGACCTCTGTCTGGTTTTAAGATCATGCAAACACAAAATGTTATATACAGAGAATAACAGAAGGTGTAGAGGATAATAGTTATATCTTTGTGCTGTTTGGAACATCTTTCTTCCATTGATAATCTGTAAAAATAGAGGGAGCCTGAGCCAATGAGTGGAGATCAAGATGTTATACTGCCACATTTGGAATCAAGGAAGTGTTAGAAGATTGGAAGATTTTCCTATATTTTTCCAAATGATTAAGATTTTATCTCTCACCTTTTCTTAACAACCTACTTTTTCTAGGGTTGAGACTAGAGTCTCACTAATCTGATTTAAAATTTTAATTTTATTTTTAAACATAAGCTTTTATCACTGATTTGTCTATTAGTAGGAAAAGGGATTATAAGTATTAAAAAAAATGATAGCTTTCTTTCAGGTATTTCAATACCTAGGCCCAAAAAATTATGAGGTAAAAAATCAATGTTGTGTGCTTCATTGCTTTTTCATGTGTGAGAAAACTTTTCAACAGTTCTTTCTACCCCAAGGGTCCTATAGATTGCTTGTACTGTCAATACTTTTCTCCATTTCTTTTGTTCAGTACAATACACCTCCTTGTCCCTTTTCTTGGGAATGGTGGTAGAATTTCACCCACCATTTAAAATGTAGATGATGCATTGTTTGGAAAAGTTGGCTTTGAAAAAAAGTAGTTTAAATCTAAGTGAATTATCACCTAGGTTGTGTGTGTACCTAGACCAGCAACCCGATACTGTGGGAAAGCTACAAGCCACCTTTGGAGATGATAAAAAAAGAAAGATTCTGCTGTATAGTTTCTTTTGCTGTGCCATAAAGGCAGGGCTTCTTAATCACTTAATCAAATTTGGAAAGAACTATAGACATCCTATAAGTCTAATATCACGAGCAAAATTTGTAAGAGAAACTTTAAAAATCATTTCTTCTCACCTGTCACCATACTCTTATTTCCTACAAGAGTAAAAGGAGTTTATTTTACTAGCATAAGAATTAAAAAAATGTTCAATGAATTTTAAACCAAAGCACCAGATGATGTATATAGTAATGCCTCATTTATCTTGAATAAGGCTCCTGTAATGGCAGCTCTCCAGAACAGAGCAGTTTCTCCAGAACCTGAAAATAATACGGAGTTCTAAAAACAGTGGCCATAAAACCTCTGTGTTAAAACCTGGCATCATCTTATCAGAGATTTTTGCTTCATATATAAATCATTAATCTTTTTTCAAATGTAAAAAATCAGAATATCTGGGGATGAGGCCTAAGAAATCAGCCTTCAACACATCCCCCAAGTACTTCAAATGCTTACTAAAAATGAAGACATTGCTTCTGGCCCCCATAAAGAGCCTCATCAAGCCTTGTTGATATGTATTTCTTAATAAGATTATTTTTTGTGCCAGCTAAGAGGAAATTAGAAGTGGTTTACTTCTAAAAACCATACAGGAAATTGAGGTAAGTGCCAGGGCAGCAGGAAAAATAATGATAATATTGTGGAAAGAGACCAGAAAACTAAAAGATATCCTCCTTAAAAGAAACTTCTATTTTGGAGTATTTAATGACAAATTTTCTTAATGATGATTGAGACCAGGCTGATTTGTTTTGTTTTTTATTACAACATGACTTGTGCAGTAAATTTAAAATGCGGTTATGTTCATAATGACCTTAAAAAGTCAAGGAATGTTTGGTGTGGTAGCTTGCCATGCCACTTTGGGAGGCCAAGACAGGAGGATCGCTTGAGGCCAGGACTTTGAGGGCAGCCTGAGCAACATTAGCAAGACCCCATCTCTACATAAAAATTTTAAAAATTAGCTGGGTGTGGTGGTGCACACCTATAGTCTCAGCTACTTGGTTGGCTGAGCCAGGAGGATTGCTTGAGCCAGGAGTTCAAGGTTACACTGAGCTGTGATGGGGCCACTGTACTCCAGCCTGGGTGACAGAGTAAGATCCTGTCTCTTTGAGAAAAAAAAAAATAGTCAAAAGATTAAAAAAATAATAATGAACTGATCGATGACTTAGAAAATGTTTGATTGCGTGACTGCATCATAATGAGACTTAAGGAATCAGTATGCCCGTCAGCAAGCAATGACTTTGTCAAAGGAATATTGTCCTGCTTTCAAATTTGTGAGAAGTGATGCAGCCACTAAAGATGTTGTTTTTTTGTTTTTTTTTTTTAATGTGAGCAAAATCATTTTGAAGGGAAGGATGAAAATCATTAGTAAAAGCTGGGTGCGGTAACTGAACCCAACCTTAAGGAATTTGGGAAGAACTTCTGCCCTGGTCTTCCGTGATTGCTAGCACATTGATGGAAACTGGAAGTTGAAGCAGTAGGTGCCACGAATACCCTGCCACCTTCCTTCCCCTTCCACAGCCAGCTCAGCACATCCACAGAATCCTCCACTTACAGACTTTATGTTAAATGTCTGCTTTTACTTGACAAATACTTGTTAATGTAGGTAAAGATTATTTTTGTGTTTGTCTTTCATTTATTTGCTTGATCAAATCAGGGTTCCCTGATCAGAAAACCCATTTATACCTCTGGACCTATAGTCTAACTTCTCTAGATATCAGTTAGGTCATAACTTGACAATGTAATGTACTTTTTTGATACAGCTGCAACATAGTTGTTCAGTTAGAGGTATAAGTTCTGTATGTCAAACTCTTGGTTTGACTCTAAATTCTTTAAACAAATACACTTTGCCAGTGTGTTTGAGAGGAGGGAAGCCACTGATAATAGTAAGGTATTTTTTTTTTAATCTGATGACATTTACGACTAAAACTTCAACTGTACGGTATCCCTTAATTTTAGCATTCACTTACTCTACTTCTCGTGACTCCATAGCTTAGTAAAAAGAGTACAGACTAGAATCAGAACGGGGTTTGAATCCCAGCTCTACTATTTACTGGCTGTGTGACTTTGGGAAAGTTTTTTCACTTGGAAAATGGTGATAGTAATGTCCCTTCCTTTAAAGTTGTCTATGTGAGAATAAGTGAGATAACATGTAAAGTATAAAACACAATGTGTGGCAAGTAGTAGGAGTTAATAGGAGGAGTATGCCCCCCACCAGTGTCTTGGTAATATGGCTTTCAAATTTCACTTGATAGGTAAGCACTCCCCTGTAATATGTTTATTCAGTAATTAAAGAAGGAATCTATACATCCTTTAAAAGTTGTATTATTTGTCGGAAGATTTTCACATATTGAGTTTGCTCTTCCTTTAATTTTATTTATGAATAGCATTTGGTTTTATACTAGTGAACATACACACACACACACACACACACACACACACACACACACAACTAGATAAGTTAATTAGCTTCTAGAAAAATACTTCTTTAAAAATATAACATGAACTCTGCTTGTAAACAGTGAGGAGAAATCCAGAAATCAGAACACTTTTTATCACTTTTCTAGTGATCCTTCTTAAATACCATGTAGTAAACTGATGTCACTTAATAGAGTACAGTTCTGTGTCTCTCATTTATTTAACAGCTGCTTTACAAACATATTAAATGTAAAGTATCAGAGAATACCTTTTCATGCTTTAAAAATAAAACCAAAAAGTAATCTCCTTATTAATCCAATTAATTAGTGTGAGGTAACGTCACACCATGAAAAGTAAAAAGAAAATCTGCATCATCTTTGATTTAAAAGAAGAAAAACATCATTATTTTCTGTTTAGTTCATTTCTACCAATAACTACACACACAATTATACAAATACACAAATTTTAGTTATTTGTTATTTGTATTGTTTTAATCCACTAAAATTTAGAGGTGCATTTAACATGGTCTGGTTTTTCAGGGCAAAAAAACCAGTACTGATGAGCCATAACTGTATCATTAAACTTTTTGACCTATAATTTTGTGATTGCCTACTATAACTTAAAGTGATAAATCTGAGATTTTTTCTGTTCCCAGTTCCTTAAATTATTGTACTGACCGCCTCTTCCTATTTGTCTCTTACCATAGCTTTCAAGTGAAATTTTATGTGACTTTCAAGGGAACTGTTTTTGAAAACCCATGAAAATGTCCATGTATCTTTGAGAAGAAATGAGTTACCCCTTATCTCCTTGATGATAATAAAAATTTGTCCTATATTCTAAGAGATAATAATGCAGGGAGGATTTTTTTCTTGTTATAAAATTAAGAGCATGTTATTATAAAATAGAGAAATATATTATCACACTACCATGAGATAATACTATTAACATTTTTCTTTTTTCTAAGCAAGCACAGATTTTTAAAAACTTGGGTTACCATCATATGTCATATTTTGTAATCACTTTTCATTTATTAATATAGTGAATATTTTCTTTTTATTACAGTCTTTTAAATTTTTTTTTGGTGTATAGTATTCCATGTAGATATGTATCATAACTTATTTAACTAGTCCCCTGTAGTTGGATATTTAGGCTGTTTCTAAATTGTTTCTATTTTAAATAAAGTACAGTAAATATCCTTTTGCCTATCTCTTCTCACTTGTGTTGGATAAAATCCTAAAAGTAGAATTGCTGGACCAAATGGTGTAAGCATTCATATTGCCAAATTATTCTCTTTTAGAAAGGTAGTACTAATTTAAAATCTCAGCTAGTTCATTCCTTTGCAATCATGGGCACTCTTTTTTATATTAACCATATTGAGAGTGAAAGTACCTAGATTTAATTTGCTTTTATTTGAACATTAATGAACTTGAGGATTTTTTATGTTTTGTCTAGGGAGCAGATCAAGGTTACTGGCTTATAATATGTAATTTTTTTCTGGTAAATTTCTAGTCATATCGTTGTCGATTTGCTTCTTGTGCCTCAATTTCTTTTATTTCTTTAAGCCAAATTATTACTTCTAGGTGAAAGGAAACATGATAGAAGAGTCTTTCTTAGTATAAAATACCAAAATGTGATACTCTTCTACTAGCTTATATTGTAAATATAAACGTATGGTTTACAAGTGTTTTACTCTTGAGAGTATATTACCATTTTTTAGTGTTTTATGTGGGTTTATCACTCTACAAACATAAATGACATTCTAGAATATTCTCAGAATTGGATAACTCCTTTTTATTGATATACCTTTAGGGATCTTCATCTTGAAAGTCAACACTCTTCAGCTAATCACGAGTCTAAGTTCATATGAAATCAAAAAATAAACTACTGTGTTGTCAGGGTTTGGAGTTAATAGTAGATGGCAGATGTAGTTGTCGTTGTGTTAAACAAACAAACAAATAAAAGGGAAGAGGAAGGGAATGAAAGATCATTTCCTTACCAAGCAATCACATAGTTTATTGTCTAGGAAATAAAAAAGAAGAAGAAGAAAGAAAGGAAAAGAAAGAAAGAAAAAGAGAAAAGAGCCAGTTTTGTGTACTGTCGAGCACACAGATGTTCCTCTTGGCAGCCATACAGTACTAGTCAGGATTGGGGTTTTTGCAGACGTAGAATGTGAGGCTTCTTTGTTGGAGACAAAGTGTTGCCTGTGGTGGGAATTGCTGCAGTGATGGGAAAGTATCGTAATGTATTGTTGGATTACTGTGATTTTCAATAGAGACAGTACATTAAAGTAGCTTTGTGGGCAATGGATTGTTTCAGCCAAGCCTGGCTAATAACACACTCATTTTGGCAAACTCTATTTAAAAGGTAGAACTGGCATCTTTTTGTGGTCATGGAGCTTGTCCCACACTTGGGCATCAGAATTACTTTTGCAAGCATGAGTTTTTAACAACCAATTTATTTAATGTAATTCAACAAAAGAGTTTGTGACTGTAAAGTTAGAACTGTAACCACTTTTCAATTGGAACCATTTATTTTTTTGTTAATTGCTAAACTAGTGTTTTTCAGAGTTGTTATAGAAATATCTTTTTAATTGAGTTGCTTCTTCTTAACCCACTTGTTCATTTAAGATAAGATTTTGTTACAAACTGTTATAGAAAGTACATGATTTACATATTTTACATTTTAGCAGCCTCTTTATGTATATCTGGAGTGTTTTTTGTTTAAATATAAATGCTATATTGTGAAATGTTTAAACCATATGTGTAAGTCTAATCGATAGAAAGCAAAGATGAGTATTCTTTAATTGGCTTGCCAGTATTATCTTTCCTGGTCTTTCACCAGGACAAGTATTAATAGAACAATTAGCTATGCTATACTGGATGTTAACCTAGATGTTAGCTGTATTTTAAGGTTAGAATGTAAACTTTAAGGATCGATATTTGAATGTTTTTTAGTTGTCTCTCTTTTCCGCCTTTTATGTTAAATATAATACTAAATGAATTTGTATGACTTTTTAATTGCTTACATGAAATTTGAACAGAAAGTGAAAGGAGACTATAAAAAGTAGTAGAAGCAGGAAACTTTAAGATCAACTAGGTGAGGTGGTTGAATTAAAGATTGAACTAGTATGCTCATGGAGATTTAGACCTTGTAAGAACCACAGATATTTACTCAACCATCTCTTTTAACAAAAAAAGTGAGACCCAGAGAAATTAACCAGTAATAACCTGTTGAGTGAGGAGTTGAAACTAGGTTATAAAGCTCCTGATTCTCACATCTAAACACTCTCTTTTATATCCTTCAATTTCATTAAATCAAGGCAACATTGATTTACTGAGCTCCTACTCTATTGAAGGATTCATCAGATATTTATCACAGAAAAAAACCTGCATTCTAGTTAGTAAACAAGGAATGCAATCATTAAAAGTTGATAACAAAAGATTTAAATAGTGGTTCAAGACAATAATGGGAAACATATCTCAGAACACTACTTTTTTAATGGCCATATGAACTGTTAAATGATAATTATTCTTGAAATTTAGTAAAAGGATAAATATCTCCAAGCTGGGGTAGTCAGAGGAAGACTTTCTTCATAGAGATTATATTTTGAGGTAGATCTGGATTTTTTCTTCTTCCTCACTGGTGAATTCCTACTCGTTCCATAAAATTTAACATAAATTTCAGCTCTTCTCCATAGAGTTTCCTAATATTTCTTTCCTAATAGAATTCTTTACATTTACATATACCTCTAGTATAATGAACAACATTTCATTATGATTGTTTATCTCCCATACTAGACTCTGTAAACTCCTTAAGATCACAGACTTACTCATCAGCTCCTGAATATCTGCTTAGCACATAATGAGTGATTAATATGTGTTTCAAATAAATTGAATATTTGCTTGTACTCAACACAAATAGAAATTCATATGGCAATAGCACCTTGTTATGGACTGAATTGTATTCCCTCCCAGTGTGTACGTTGAAGCCCAAACCCCTAATGTGACTATATTTGGAGATAGAACCTATAAGGAAATAATAAAGTTTAAGTAAAGTCATAAGGGTGGAGCCCTACTCCAATGGGATTGGTGGCCCTATAAAGGAGGAGAAAGCATGAAAGAGCCTCTCTTTCTCTGCGTACACCAAGAAAGGACCATGTGAGGACATAGCAAGAGGGTACCCTCGGCAAGCTGGGAAGAGAGACTCTACAAGAAGCTGAGTTAGCCCAAACCTTGATCTTGGACTTTTGGCTTCCATAACTGTGAGAAAATTGATTTCTGTTGTTTAAGACACCCAGTCTGTGGAACTTTGTTATAGCAACTCAAGTAGACTAATACACACATACATAAGCAAACAAATGTAGCAGTACACATTGCTTTAGAAAACAAAAAAGGTCCTGCCTCCCCAGATCTCATCACACATTTTTGAAAACTGTGTCAGCTGCTGTCTACCTTCATAAGAATCTAATCCTGCAGAGAGGCAGTTTGCCGGCCCCACACATGGCCTGGCAGCCAGGCCTGTGCCAGTTACGACAGGAAGTAGGTAGTTCCACACACAAATGAATTGTGTGTTAAAGCAAGAAGAATACCGAATATTAAAGGACTAAGCTCAACTCTACCATGATGCCTAGTGAATTCTCACCAAGACAGACAGTTCTGTCAGCAGGTTTAGATCTGGCTGCTGCGAGCCTGAACATGGTGTGCCAGCATAGCCACGCTCTCACTGCAGCGCGTTTGTCCACAGATGGGTTTTCTGACTAGCACTTCATCCTCCCTATCAGGGTCTTTCCACCCTTGTTCCCTACAGTTTGCTTTCCACAGAGCAGCCAAAGCGGTCTTAAAAACAGAAATTTGATCAGTTGCTTTCCCTCCATAGGCTTTCCAGAGCACCTAAAATAAGCCCCAGACTGTTCATTGGGGGTATGAGGCCACACCTGGCCTGCTTCCTTGCCTTCCTCTCACCTCCGAGTCCTGCCAGTCACCCAGTACTCCCCAGCCTCACTGGCCTTCTTTTGGATCTTTAAACATGCCAACTTTTCCCTGCCTTAGAGCCTTTGAACTAACTGTGCCTCTGCCTGAAATGCTCTGTCCCATCTTTGCATAGCTGGCTCCTTTTTTTGTCATTCAGGGCTCTACTTAAACGTCCCCTCTTCAGAGATGCCGTCCTTCACCAGTCAGTTTAATGTTGTTCCCTAATCCCTCTCTATCATATCATCTTGTTTGCATTTTCTGCGCAACACTTAACTAGTATTTGATTCGGTTGTTTCTTGATTTATTATCTTTCTCTCCCTACCACAGTGTAAGCTCGAAGAGTACTGGAAACCCTATCTTTCTTACTTTCTGGTTATTCCAGCATCTAGAGCGGTACCTGCCATAGGTGGGCCTTTAAAAAACATTTGTGGAATGAATAAGTGAATGAACCAATGAACAAATTGACAGGTTGGAGCTGCGGGCCCAGGGCAAGTACTCCTGTGGGGCCCATCTTCCTCAGGGCTCGTATTCTGTTCCCATATCCTTCGTCACCTGGTTCCTGCTGTCAACAGAAAGGCCTGTTGGGCCTAGAAACACACTTCCTGAAAAGTCCAGCTGCTATTGCTTAACCAGTAGATTAGAAGCCTTTAGCTAATTGATACTCATCAAAGTTAAGCTTAATTTCTTTGAACACAACATCTTTGTCTGTCGCTGTCTAATCCCAACAGGAGACAATCCTCCTGCCAATTTGCCAGCCCCAGCAAACCTTGCAGCCAGACCTACCTCAGTTATGACAGAGAGTAGCTGTTCTCTACCTGAATTATTTCTTTGGTAAATCAACGCCTGCCTGACTGGACTTTTACTGAACATTTACTAAGTCCTTTCTATACATTTATCTCATTACAATCTTACCAGCAATCCTTTGAGTAGGAATTATGATGATTCCCATTTTACAATAATGAGGAGCTAAATACTTTGCCTAAGGTTACATAATGATCATGGAGTTGTTCATGTAAAAGGAGTATATTGGCTGGGCTTGGTGGCTCACGCCTTTAATCCTAGCACTCTGGGAGGCCGAGGCGGGCGGATCATTTGAGCTCAAGAATTCGAGACCAGCCTGGGCAAGAGTGAGACTCCATCTCTACTAAAAAAATAGAAAGAAGTTGCTGGACAACTAAAAATATATATACATATAAAAAAATCAGCTGGGCATGGTGGCGCATGCCTGTAGTCCCAGCTGCTCAGAAGGCTGAGACAGAAGAATCCCTTGAGCCCAGGAGTTTGAGGTTGCTGTGAGCTAGGCTGACGCCACAGCACTCTAGCCTGGACAACAGAGTGAGACTCTGTCTCAAAAAAAAAAAAAAGGAGTATATTGGGGAATAGAATTGTTCTCAAACACTGTTATCCTAGTTTTAGTTATTTCTGACCAGTAAACCAATAAACTGGCTGTCTTTATTAACATGATATGATATATGCTCTCTGGATAGACTTCTACTGTTCCTTTATTCATCTTTTCTTGACAAGTTAAAAAGTTCTAGGATCTTGAAATCTTTTTCCATTTTGCAGCCACTGATTTAGGAAGTCCATTTACATGGGAAAGGAAAGCTTGATGCAGATAACCTCTGTAATATAGAATTTGATAGGAAATGAATGCTCATCCAAGTTAGGATTTCTTTTTAGAGCCTACTAATTTCTTCTTAGCAGTGAAGAAAAAAATTTAAGTTACTATTTTACCCTGTTTTGCTTTACTTTAAAGGCATAAGAATTAATTCAAAGATACGTATATTAGTCAAAATATACCTTATGCTGTTCTTTTGGAATATTATTATTATTCAAATGATGTTTTCTGGGTAGTAAAAGATTTAAAATAATGCCATCTAATCCCAAGGAACTTGCCTCAACCTCCTACTTCCACCAAAATAAAAACAAAAGCAAACAAAAAAACCTTTTACTTACAACTTTAAATCATGAATAGATGCTTTCATTTTTTTAATTCAGAAATTCTGAAGTGTGTAATATTTCTTTTTTCTTTCTTTCTTTTTTTTTTTTGCAGAATTTTATTCCAAAAATATTTGATTCTTGGCAATATTTTACTCTATTACTGTTTAGAGCAAAGTCACCCTAGAGATACCAATCTCCCCAGAAGCAATTTCTTTTCTCAGGTCAAAAGCAAAAATATCATCAGCTTGGTGAGCAAAAGCACCCTGGTCACTGTGTAGTCACACTCTGGTTTTGACAGGACTGTCCCAAAGATCAGGGAATACTTGCAACATTCTGAGTAACACACTGTCAACACCTATGCTCCTCCTCAGGATTTAAAATAAATGAATGCAGCTTTGAGAGTGGAAGGCAAGTTTGGGAGCACATATGACAGTGGTGGAATGCAGACTTGTCCGAAGATCTCACTCCCCCAGTTTGCAGAAATAGTTGCAGAGATGTTTCATGCAGCATTTGAAAGTGCACGTTTACTGTAATTTTCTACAAACATGTATCAAATGCCTACTGTGTATAGTGTAGTGCACTGCTACAAAGTGGAAGTTCAAAAGTGCCACATTGACATAGATTTATTAAAGAGTAAGGTAGATAACAGAAAAAAGTGGCTTCATTTGACCTCCTTAGGTCTCTTTATCATTTGTATACTAGAGGAGGGTAATTTAGGAGTTGCCTACCCAGGGAAGTGATTAATATAAGAGGTAAAACATCTGTGTTGGCTGGTCAATGAAGGGACGGTTCTATCCGAAACACACTGTAACTGGCTGTTTAGCCAGCAGTCACACCCAGAGTTATCTCTAGCTTCAGATTTGAGCCAGGGGAATAAGCTAGTCATGATAATGGATATTGCGATCTGGAAATAAGGTGCCTATAGATGTGATAAGTCACTAATGAGAGTATTGTGCTTCATGGTCTGAAGGAGTTAAGTGATGAAAGGTAAACTGAAAGGTAATCAGATTTTAAATTTTTTACTATACAGCTGACCTACCTTCTGACCATTTGGCTGTTCTTTTTTTAACCTGCTTTCCAGCTTTCGTGCTTCCTGATGTAGGAGACCTGATAGACTTTGTGAGTCACAGACTCATAAATTTTAGAAATAGAAGGAATTGTGAAAGTCATCTATCTAATTCAGCCCTTACTGAATTCAAACTCCATCAATGCCACAGTGATCATCCATGTTGTAAATTCCCTGTGATTTCTGCCATTATTACATAAAACAACCGATTCCTTTTCCAGCCAGCTCTGTTAGAAGTTCTTCCTCAGATTATACTGAAATCTGCTAAGTCTGCCATTCTATAGCCTCTGCCAATTTGTCTTATTTCTGCTTTTTGGAGGCACACAAAATGGTCACAGAAAATAAATACTGTCACCTTTGTCATATTAAAGCCTTTCAAATTTAGGTAGGTTCAAGGTTCTCTTTCTACTTTTTTCCAACCTGCTGAATACCTTCCTTCCTCCAAGCTCTTCATTCAACATAATACAAGATTCTTTATTCAACATAATACAAGATTCTTTCACTGTCCTCTTCAGTTGGATAGACTCCAACTAATTGATCAATGACCCTCTAATTGTGATGCCCAGAACAGATCACAATATTCTGGATATGGTCAGAAAAGTAAAAGGAGATTGGGATTATTAGGTGGAATATACATCATTATATGGAATACATACTTCTAATTCAGGCTAAAATTACAGTAGCTTTTTAGGGGAGCAAAACTCCATTGTTGACTTCTTATTGAGCTTGCAGTAATCTAAAACCACCTTCTCACATGAAATGACTTTAAACCGCTTGCTTTTCTGTACTTGTATAGTCGATTTTCTTTTTTAGTTTTAATTTCACAGAAACTTTGAGACTTCAGTGCCCTCTGATTTTAATAAAGAGCATGAACTGGAGTATTTAATTAATGTATCTAGAGTCGAAGATGTAAAGGGCAGATATCAGACAGGGCCTCTAAGGGTCAAGTCACGAGCTCTATTCTGTTCCCTGAGGGTCTTTTTAAAATCAACCTAACATAACCCTGGTCAGCCTGGGATGGGAGTCTTTGTGCTCCACCCTTTGCCCCTTCTACTCCCTTTTGTACTTTCCCTCCCCTCATTGACACTGGTTTTTGATACTCTGGATTGCATGGAATCTGGGGCATGGGTCTGATTCTTTTATGAAAGATTTTCCTCTCTCTGACCTTCGCCAGCCTACACAAGCTACTGCGATAACAGTCTCTTTTAAGTGTTTGGCTTTCCGGAGGTATCTGATAAAGTCTCATCTCTTGTTGAAAAGGCACAGAAGTCAGGACAGACCTTGTAAAGTGTGCATAGACTGAGAAATTGGCAGAGTGTGGCTTGTCACTCCATTTTTGCCTCTGGGGGTGGAGAGGGGATAGTTTCTCTATTTCTTATTGGTATCCCCTTACCTCATATAGGTGTTGAACAGGTGTTTGTTGAAAATTCAGCAATAGCTATTTAATAAATAATTCAGAGAGACATAAACAAGATTAAAAGAAAAAATAAAACTGGAAATGGGTGGTACAATAAATTTAGAACTTTTCTGTTCTCTTAATGTAGTCAAAAGTACAAGGAATTAGGTAGGAATCTGGAGACATAGGTTCTACCATGGAAGGACATTATTTAGGATGTTTTAGGGATGAGGTAATCAGGAGATAACACCTGCCATAAAGCAGTTGTCAAGCTAGAATTCGACTCTAGTGTATGCTAGCAAGTGTTAGGTTCTTGAGCATTGTGCAAGTGATTTTGAAAATCACACATCTTTTGGTCATGAAATGCAAACTTAACTGCAGTAAATCTTATATAACCAAGCTAAAATGATTCAGCCTTTTGTTGAGATGAAAACACATATTAACCTCTCGAATTTTCATAATGGAAAAATAATTTTGCTCCTCTCATATTTGATATTTAAAACATGTAGTTCTAAGTTTGACTTTCTACATGATGTCTACACTGCATTCGCTTGTTAGGGAAATTAAGGCTTGAATTAGGCAATATTCAGTTTCACCCAAAACTGCTGTGAACCACTTGGAATTCAATTGTGACAAACACTCAAGAGAATAACTTATGAACCCATTAACCCGTGAGTTTTGAGAGGTCAGGAGGACCAGATCTATTTGGGAAGTTTTATTCCAAATGTGCATGAATCTACAACTCTACCCTATTGATTTTGATAGAGCAGGTCTAGGTTGGACCCCAGATATCAGTTTTTAAAAAAAAAAAGGACAAAAAAAAAATTTAAAAAGCTTCCACAGGCTATTCTATTATGCCTCCCAGCCCTTACTCCCTGTAGAGACACTAAGTCTGTCCCTGTAAATTATAGAGTAGTCTTTGGACATTATTATCCCCCTCCCTCAGCCCCAAGTCCCCAAACTCAAAGAATGCCTTCAGTGAGTTTTGTTATCCTGTTGTTTCTTTTATGTATGCTGAAGATTGCTACTAGACGTGTCCATTTGAACAGTATTCTAGCATCTTTAATAAAATTATATTTGAAGTTATTATCCTTTCAGTTGTCTATTGTACTTTATAAGTATCAGTACAGTGAATTTTAAAATAGTTCCTATTTGTTGAGTATTTATTTTGTGCCATTCACTTTTCACACTTTATAATGCTTTAAGCCTCACATCAACCTTGTGAGTTGTTGCATATAACCTTCATTTTACAGACAAGTAAACTGTCTGGGAAAGGAAGGTTTTTCTTTTACTCAGTCACAGGCAAATCTCTGTTCCACATTGCCAAAATTTGCCTCTGCCAATAAATGTATATATTTTCTTCTCTCATAAAATGAAAATTATATATACAAAATATATTCTTTTTTGCTTAGATGCCATAATACTAGCACCAAGTTTGATCCCAATTTTAGTCAGCATATTTTAGATGTCTGAAAGCATTTATTCCTTCTACTTCCTCTGAATTTTTTCTCCCTCCATATGTATTTAGTCATAATTTGACTAGCAACAAATATTTAGATTTTTAATAAAAATAGACTTGATA
This sequence comes from Avahi laniger, assembly GCA_963575035.1. NCBI lineage: Eukaryota > Metazoa > Chordata > Mammalia > Primates > Indriidae > Avahi > Avahi laniger. Next base: position 7,384 of record CAUYSK010086187.1, on the reverse strand, counting down.
TGGCTGTCAGGTGATAGGATTTTCCTTTCCCTCATTTCTTGATACATCTTATTTTGTAACTCTAAGAAAAGATTATAACTGTCATTATTGATGTAATATGTAATATATGCATATTCCACATTATTAAAAGTGAAGTTATCTACTGGACATATAAAAATGTTCCATTTTCATATTTTTAAAAATAAATCAGTGTTTGAATGAGAAATAAAACTTCTGTTTGTGATGGCACAAAATACTAGCAGGGCAAGGGTAAATAGAACTTGGTTTTAGGGAAAAACAAAATCATACTTACACATTAGAGTTGTAGAAGAAGATTAAAATCCTTATGCAGGGTGATTACAGTTTGAGGAAGTGCATTCAGAATTATGAACAATACCCTTTGCTCATTGCCACAAGGGCATGTAAGTTTCCAGTTGTCAGTTATATGCATTGTTTATTTTGGCCAAATCAATAGGTGCACTCTACATATTAAATAGTATTTTTAAAGTGATAATCATTAGTTATTTTCAAAGAATTTTTGATGAAAATTCTGGTATCAGCAATTATGATTGTAATAATTTTCATTTCCAACTTATATCTTCTAATGACCCAAGGTAATAAGTTAGGACTTAAGATTTGTGCTGTATTTAAAATTTTATGACACTGATGAGTGGAAATATTGAAGAGTAGAACTTAGCACCCTGTCACCTTTATTTTGTTAACCATGGCTGTTGTGCTTGATGGGACAGTACAGATAATACAGGTATGAGTAATACTGAAACACATAGGTATGTATTTAAAGTAACTGGCCACTAATGCAACAGATTGTCTAGAAACCAGTTAGGGGTTATAAAATGTTGCATGCTTAGGATCACGTAGGGAATCAAAAGAAAGAAATGAGAGACTTTTGATAGGCATCTTATAGATTGAACAGAAAGGAGCAATAGACGAATAGGTCAAGGAAACATGGCAGATGGTACTTTGAAAAAGTGGGGCAAATCTCAAATACACCAAGTAGTCTGCATGTAAGAGTTCACTTGTTAAGTGAATATTCAAGGTGGTCATAATATTTTACATAGCTAATTAAAAGGCTTAAAATTTTGCATCTTGTGTCTATGTGTAATCAATTTTGCACTTAATATTGCTTTACACTGTATCAATTTACAAATACTTAAAATTTTCTGAAAGTAGAATGAAATCATACAACCACAAAAGAATGTAGGTCTTTTCTAACCCTGTGCTTTTTAATGATGAGGAAATTGAGGCCCAAACAGTTCATTTAAAGACCAACGTATACTCATTCCCCCATGCTCACACACAGGGACATGGCTGCTGGCTTCACATGTAAATCGGCATGACTGTGAGCATTTATATGAATTGGAAAAAACAAATTAGTGTTAATTAAACCATTAGACATTTTTTTCTCTTAAAAAAAGAGAAAAAGAAAAATTTATAGTCTTAAAACTTCAAGGAACTGTGAGAAAGTCAGAAAAAAAATCTTAAGGATTTTAACTTACTGGGATGAAAACATAGTTAATGATTTCAAAAGAACTAAAACTTCTGAGAATTATGATTACAGCAAGACAGCTAATTTGACTGGCAAAGTCAGAATTCCTCACAATATTCTCTTTGGATACTGAGGTTGAATCTAAGCCTTGTATTTGTCGGCTTTGTATTATTTAATATATTTATATCAAAGAACTAGTCAGAGAGATTCTCTCTATTTTAAGTCTATGAGAACCATCAGTAGCATGCACTGACAGATGTTAAAGAAAGTCTGTGGAAAGAATGTCAAAAACCTCTCCAATGGAAAGTCTTTAAACCACGTCCTTAATGCAGAAATGCAAAACCAGATTTAATTGCCCTTTTCCTATACTGCTCAGACACACAGGCTCGTTTACTGCAGCATATGGTCTGAGAAAGTGCACAGTAGAAGAGAGCAGTCCTGGTAGAGGCTGAGATTGAATCCATTTAGGCTGGAGTTCACAAAGATCAGTCAGAAGCAAGCACTCGAAGTTGAAAGAAACACACCAAGCAGTAAAAACACAGGCTATTTTCATTTTGAATGTGCTCATTGGAGACATCGTATTTGCCTTTCAAGACAACAGTATTCTGTGGTTTTAATATGAAATAGAAGAATTCTGAAAAACTATCTGGATTTTTTTTTTTCTAATTAAAAAAAAAGATGCAAAAAATAACATTGCATGAAGCTGTGGAGATTTTTTTTCCTGATAATTTAATTCATTATTTACCACTGAAAGTAACCATTTTTCTATTGGAGAGTAATTACAGTAATGAGTTTGATGGCAGCAACATGGCTTATATTTTATTTCATAGGAAAGGCATTGTAAGACTATGTGAAGCGATAAATTCTTGCCACTCCTAAAGGGATTAAGTTTACTGTTCTTGCAAGAGGTCATAGGTAATTGAAAACTTAAGAAAAGAAAGAGCAAAAGAATCTGTAAATCCTCTTATACCACTGTGTGGCTTTAGGCCAGTAGCTTTACTTCCACGTACCATAATTTTTCTATCTGTAACATGGAGGATATCTCTAATTTTTTTAAACAAAAATACAAATGACACAATCCATGCTGTCAGATATACACATATGTATGAATACATATATGTAAATATATATGTAGAATGACTAGAAAAAGTGATTGACTTCATTATTTTCCAAATTTTACAAAAAGCCATTTATTTCTGTAATCAGAAGAAAAAAACTTTTTAAAAACAGCCAAATAGCCTAAAGTTTACTTGATGGACCATTTATAAATTCCTTCAGGGTATCTAATCAAAAATTGTGTGAAGACTATTCATTTTATTGTCTACCAAAATTACTTTCCAGTGACTTTTTTTGAGAAGTTTGTTTCTTCATTTTCTATTTATATAAAATTATTCTCATTTCAAAATTACAGTATTTAAAGTATATATTTAGATCTTTAAAGATTTATGGGTTTTAATCAGTAGCAATATTTTCATTCTTGCTTTTCTATGTTAATATTAAACTTTTTAAAATAAATGATTAAGGAAGAAAGGCAAGTAAATATCAGTTTTCATTTGGCATTATAAAAAACTTGAATATTTTATTGACCAACTTGAGTCATCATGATGTTATGGCTGGCATTATATCTTTTCCTAATCTATTTACTTTTTAAATTGATAAATAAAAATTGTATATATTTATTATGAACATGTTTTGAAATATTTATATGTAATGGAATGGTTAACTTGAGCTAATTAACACATGCATTATCTCACATACTTATCATTTTTGGTGGTGAGAGTACTTACAATCTACTTTCTTGGCAATTTCCAAGTATACAACACATTATTATTAACTATAATCACTATAATGTATACTAGATCTCTTGAACTTATTTCTCCTATCTAACTGAAATTTCGTATACTTTGACCAATATCCTTTGACCTGGTAACTGTGGGGGCTGTGGTTCTCTCTGCTTCTAAGAGTTCAACTTTTTAAGATTCCACATATAAGTGAGATCATGTGGTATTTGTCTTTCTGTGCCTGGCTTATTTCACTAAACATAGTGACCTCCAGGTTCATCCAACTAGCACTACATTTTAATAACAGTGCAATCAATCTCAAATACTGAATACCTGTGCTTAGACTTTTTTCTGTTTTGCTTTTGTAAAATTTTACTTTACTTTAAAAGAATATTTTAATTTTAGGAAGAAAAATGTATCAGAAAACTTCTTTTCCCCTTGATACTCTCTAACTTTAAAAATAAATGACGTGTTAAAGTAAATGCCAGTTTGAAGAACTGACTTGTTTAAATTTCAGTTTGGAGTATACTTTTATTGTGGTTATAAAATCTTCAAAGGCAATTTTAAGATGAAAATTCTTATACAACCAAATTACTTTTATATGGAATACGACTATTTCTCAGATACTAGTGTTAACTTTTTTATCTTGAGCCAACACAAATTAAAAAGAGAATTTGAATTTCATCTTTAAACTAGGTGTTCATGTTATGATATGCAGAATTAATAGAATTTTTTTTCTTACTATTTAGGAAATACCAGAAAGGAACCAGGGTCCGTCTGCGGCTAGTAGATCTTGAACTTACGTCTAGGTTTCTGGGAGCAACAACAGATACAACTATACTAGAGGCTGATGCAGTTCTCTTAGGACTTCAAGACAGTAAAGACTCAAAATCAAAAGAGGAACATCATGAAAAATAAATGAACTTTGCTTAGTGGATTCACTTCTTTTTGTTGAACACAGATATTCATCAAGAATGCAATTAGAAAATTGTGAATAAATGATTGAATAAAGATGCAATAAATGAAAGCTACAATTATATCTCTTATTAGAATTTTCTTTGGCTGTATCCACCCCTGCCTTTTGTTTTCCTTACCCATTTCTTTCCTTTGGGATAGTATACACTGTACCGAGAAATTTTGTCACTCAATAAATATGTTTCGAGTGTTTTTTATATGTATGGCACTAGTCTAAATAGCAGAAAACAAACAAAATTGCTTTGTGGCACTTACATTTAACTGGGGAAAATAGACAATAAATAAATATATAGTACGTCAGACAGTGATACTTGCTGAGGAAAATTGCTGAGTGACTGAAGATGAACAGAGCAGGTGCAGTGAGACCTGTAAAGAGAGTATCGCAGTAATCCAGGCGAGATGATGGTGGCTTGGACCAAGGAGTAGCAGTGGGGTGGTGAGAAGTGGTCGAAATCGAATGTGTTTTGGAGATAGAGCCAATGGGATTTCCTGACATTGGATATGGAGTATGAGAAAGAAAGGAGTGAGGAATGACATCAAGGTTTTTGGCCTGAGCAGCTGGAAGAACTGAATTGCCTTTGACTGAGATAGGGAAGAGCAGGCTTGAGAGAAGTATCCAGAACTCAATTTGGGGCATGTTAAATTTGAGATGCTATTAGCCACGCTATTAGTAGAGATGTTCTGAAGACAGTTGGATATATGGGTCTGGAGTTCATGGGAGAAATCTGGATGAGAGAGACTTGCAAATCACAGACATTTTACCATACTTCATGAATTATGTAGGTCAAGAATTCAGCTGAGGTTCAACTGGACAATTTTTGTTCCCCATGGTATCGGCTAAAGTCACATATAGGTACCTAGCTGGTTGCTCTAGCAGAGTCCAAGACTGCTTTACTCAGATGTCTGGTATTTTCGCAGGGGTGGTTGGAAGGTTAGGTTCAGCTGGGATCGTCAACCAAAGCCCCTACACTTGGCCTCTCCAACATGGTAGTCTCAGTCTTAGACTGCTCACATGATGGCTGGCTTCCTCAAGAGGAAGCTTTCCAAGACAGCCAGGACAAAACTACATGGCTTTTTCTGACCTAGCCTAAGAATCACTTCCACCCAGTTGGTTATAAACAAGTTCTAAGGCCAGCCCAGATTGAAGGGGATAGAATAAGACTCTACCTCTTAAGGGAGGTGTGCAATTGTCACATTGTAGAAGGCCAAATGGTTGTGAGATATTGTGACCATCTTTGAAAAACAGTCTGCCACACCACCCCTTCTCAAGGCCAAACCCAGTAGCCCCCCCAAAGTCTTAAATCTAAATTTCCAGCCTTCCACTCACTATCCTTCCTGCCCCCTTAACTGTGTACCCAATTGAGCACTTTTTCAAAAGTCTTTGAGACTCTAATCCATTGACTCCCAATTTTTTCACTCATCTGCTTCATGCTCTCACTACCCTCCCTACCCAGCTTTAGAGTCTGGGGTGCATCTTATAATTACTCCCTTGCAAATAAAGCCCCCGTAAGTCCTGTTGCCTTGCTCCCTTCATACCTGGCAAAACTTCAACCCTGATTAAATCTGTGTACCTACTTCATTTCTTCACTGAGCAGCTCAACATTACAGGAGAAATTGGTATCGCTTTAAATCTGGAGTTCCCGGTCAAGATGTCTGATTACTATGCACATCTAACTGCACTCCCTCCAAAGCCTCACTGAAACTGCAATGAAGGGAGATGGATGGATGGAAAGGTAGATAGATGGACAGATAGGTAGATGATAGAAATATGAATATCCACACTGAAAAAAAATCGCAAGTATGAGAAAAACAAGCAGGGAAAGAGACAACAGCAACACAATTTTGCAATCTGGAGCAGAACAGAGATAGAAAAATTCTGAACTGGTGGTGCAAAAAGCTGAAGACCACCCTGATATACTGCAGAATCTTCTTAATGTTCCGGAGCTGGCAGTACTGGGGACTTGAGGATCTAGGAGTGAAATGGGAGGGGAGGTCAACATAAAGAGAATTGGGTAAAAGCTGAGAAACAAGAACCTAAATTCCTCCCCCCATTCCATTTCAATGGTGCCGCTGCCCCCTCCACTCAACATAGCTGTCTCCCGCCCCAACACGAGTCGGGCAATTTAGCATTTGGACTCTGCCATCTGCCTTCCTCTATAAAAACAGTTGTGATGGGGTGGGGTGGGATGGAGTGGCAAAGGAGTAGGGCAAATGCACAAACACAAATGCACTAAGCCAGATATTTCATGGGGCTCTGAAGACTAGAAGCCAAGGAGAGTATCAATTAAGTAATCATCTTAATTGTGGAGGAAAGGTGGTCAGGAAAGAAGACAATCTGTACCTTCTGATGTTTCAGATCTGCAGCCAGACCCTGTATTCCTATTCTCAAGGGCTCACCACTGGGAAATTCTTTCCCATCTCAAGGCTAGTTTTTAATCTAAACCCAATTTCCCAGGTGTACTGAGTTGAACAGTATAATATCTCTCCCCACCCAACCAAAAAAAAAGTTTCATGTCCACCTGGAACCTGTGAATGTGACCTTATTTGAAATAGGGACTTTGCAGATATAGTCAAGATGAGGTCATGCTGAATGGAATTGGGTCCTGCATGCAGTATGCCTGGTGTCCCTGTAAGAAGAGGCCAGTGTGGACACACACGCAGGGAGAATGCCATGTAATGAGCCAGAGATTGGAGTTGTGCTGCCACAAGCTAAGGAATGCAAGGATTGCCGGCAGCCGCCAGAAGCTGGGAGAAAGGTGTGGAACGGATTCTTCCTCTGAGTCTCCAAGAAGGAATCAATATGCTGACACCTTTATTTTAAGACTCTGGCCTCTTGAACAGTCAGGGAATGACTTTTTGTTGTTTTTAAGCCACCCAATTGTGGTAATGTGTTAGAGCAGCCCTAGAAATCTAATACACCAGGCATACATAAGAAGTAAGGGGTCTTAGTCAGGGATTGATTTCCCAGTATGACCCAGAGAACAGCGATACATCTCTCCCAGTGCTTTGACTCCGTGGTTCCCATTTGCAGCCTATTTCAGCTTCCTGTTCTCCGTTCTTCCTTGGTTCACTTCTTTGTTCTGGTGCATCATGTCCTCCATTAACAGCCTTGATGAAAACATCCATGGGGCCTCCAGCTATA
>CAUYSK010086186.1:0-11118 GCA_963575035.1 Avahi laniger | reverse complement strand
TTACAATGGAATATTAATCATAAGAAACAACAGTGATCTAGAACCTCTTATACTTTACTGGATTAAACTTAAGCTCATTATCCAAAGTGAGGCACCACAAGAGCAGAAGAATGGGCTCCACTTGTACTCACCATCAAATTGGTACTAACTGATCAACACTAGGGAACTCACATGGCAGAAATACTCTCTAGGGATTAGGGGGATGGGGGGTAAATCCACAACTAAAGGACATGGGGAGCACTGGACGGGGGGGAAGGGCATGCCTTTAACCCGCACTTGGGTGAGGCAAAGACATAAAGTGTAACCATAATGTTTGTACCCTCACAATACCCTGGAATAAAAAATAAAAAAATAAAAAAAGGTAAAAAAAAAAAAAACTCATTGTATAGCTATATAAAAATATATTCTTTCTTTATGTCTTTATAAGCTTTTTTCTATTTTTAAAATAAATTTTAACTTTTTAAACTTTTTTTGGCACAAACTAAGACACAAACACACATATTAGCTTAGGCCTACAGAGGGTCAGGATCATCAGTATCACTGTCTTCCACCTCCACGTCTTGTCCCACTGGAAGGTCTTCAGGTGCAATAACATGCACGGAGCTGTCATCTCCTATGATAACAATGCCTTCTTCTGGATACTTCCTGAAGGACCTGCCTGAAGCTGTTATACAGTTAGCTTTTATTTTATTTTTATAAGTAGAAGGAGTACATTCTAAAATAATGATAAAAAGTATAGTAAATACTAGGTGATAGGAATTTTTCAGCTCTCTTATAATCTTAAGGGACCACTGTCATTTCTGTGGTCTGTTATTGACTGAAATGTCATTATGTGTCACATGATTGTAGTTAGAGTTCTCTAACTAGAGAAAATTGAACTGAGTACTTTTCCTCTGTATAATATTAGAAATTCAAATTTGAAATTAAGCTTTTAAAAAATTTGAGTATCCATACATTATTACTCAGGTAAAGTGAAATTATTTTCATTTGACAGATTTGAAACAAGTAAGTGAATGAAATTTGAGGTTGATAACTTGCGATTATATTGATTTTCATTTTCCTTCTTGGGTATTCTTCAAAGTGACAATGCTTAGAGCAAATGTCACTTCATCAACAACAGCTTTTCAACACTCTAATTGCAGCAGAGAGATGTACGGTGAGAATGTGTGAAAAGCGTCCTCAGAGGAATAGATGAAAGGCTTTGCGAACTGTTAGGGATGGTCGGCCATCGCACCTGCCTCTAGGTCCTCATGAACTTGAGCAGTGCCTGATTTTAGTTAAGGCCAAAAAAATGTGGAGATGGGGCACAGTGTATACAGGACCCAGGGAAGACAGAAGGAGATGACAATCAGTCAAACAAGAACTGTTTCTTCTGACAGGTGTATTGTAGACTAGAGAATAAATAATGAATGAAATGAAAGTAATTAAAAAGTGTTTACTTAAGTGAACAATTGCTTGAAATATGGTTGCCTGGTAAAGACCTCATTATAGACAGTACTTGGCACATAAATATGATGCTTATGTTGAGGGGTCATTAATTTGTTCTCTTAAGTTGAGTGATGGGTCACCTGTGGCCCTGCCTCACTGCTTTGGACAAATCGAACCACTAGACAGAGATACTCCCTGGCATTTAAAAATCTTCCATGGTGGACACTCATTTTAGACTCAGTAGCTATTTGGTAGTCGTAATTTGGAGTGTATGAGCAGACAGCCTATGTGTGAGGACAGATGACAGTATGAGGACTTGTAGACAGAATGTGCCTCTGGGTGTTATGGAAGCAAGATGCCTTATCACACATTTTCTGTCTTCCATTTTTGACAGTGAATTTTCAAAGGGAACATTACCCCTAAAACTTGCAATAAATATCATGTGTAGTAGTAATTCACAAACTTTAGCGTGCCTCAGAATTATCTGGAGGGCTTATTAAATCACAGGCAATAGGGCCCTGGCCCCAGAATGTCTGATTCAACAGGTCTGGGATGGGGCCTGGGAATATGCATTTCTAACACACTTTCGAGTAATGTTGATGGACCACACTTTGTGAACCACTTGGTGGTGGAACAGCAACTGGTGAGTGCAAATGCATTACTAAATTAAGCGCCTTTATATGGAAGATGTCATTCTAGGACGATACAAATTAGGGTAATTCTCAGTTAGGAACTAACTTATTGCCAAAGAATGCCAGGCCAACTGAAAGCAGACAGGGTGATGCTGAGGAAAAGTTAGGTTTTGTGTTCAGAGAATGTGAGTGCTAGGAATGGATGTCTGTGCTGTATCCTGTGTCTACCACTTGCTAACTTTGTGACTTCAGGCAAGTTACTGAGCCCCTCTGTTCTGCAGCTGCCGCCTCTGTCAAATACAAATCCCAGTGGTATCGTCAACCATGGAGTTGGTGGGAGAATTCCATGAGATGATGTGTGAACACTTTGAGCACAAGAGCTGGCACGTACAGAGAGCTGTATTACTACATGAAGACATCCGTAACACACAGAAGGAGAGTAACGATATATAAAGCATATATGTGGGAGAGAGAGATTTGAAGGTATCTGGATGTTGAGTTTAGAGCTTGTTAACCCAGAAGACTTGTCCTGTACAGAAAGGGACCTTTGGCACAGTTGAGATGAGTTCATTGTCAAATTGCTACCATCGGTGTACTTATTTAGGTTGAGTTTTATCACGAATGTGGCTAAGAATATTTCAGATGAAGTGATTGATGATGTTAGTGTGTTAGTGGGTGTAGTAGCTTCGGAGGCTGATGGTGTGTGAGAGGGACAGACTGAGAACAGAAATAGAGAAGGGGCAGAGCAGAGACAGAGGAGGGTGAGAAGGAGGGGGGAGATTTGGGAATTCAGGGCAATTATTGTTTCAAAATGTTTTTGACTTCAGTTAAATTCAGCATTTCTTAGAATTCTAGTGGCCCTAACCTGTCTGTATCCATTTGCACCATGACCACTGAGGAGCCTATTGGGTGCGAGGCACTGTCCTCTCATATTTTGATTAGCTCAGGACGTTCCGCATGCCCAGTCCTGGAAAGTATCATAGAAAAGACAGTGAACAAAGCATGGGCCCTGCCCTCAGGGAGAGTGCAGACCAGTGAGAGCAAAATTGAAAAATAAATAGGATTTCCTTAGGCAAAGAAGAAGAAAGGGAAATGTTACCAAGTATGGACTTTGAAGAGCAAACGTAATTAGAATCCTGGTTTTGACCCTAACTAGCCGTGGGATCTTGGTCAACTTGCCTGTCCTCCCTGACCTCTCGGTGTGTTCATGCTATAACGAGAATGGTTCTGCTGTAGAAAGCTGTTGATACATGTAAAATATTCAGCATATGCCGCATTTTGCCTGGAATACATAGTAGGAGAGTATAGATTTGTTGGTTTGTTAGGTGCAGATCTTTTGCAGGTGGGGTACTGAGATTAGGGTAGTGCTTTTCAGCCATGTGGGTTGTGATTACAGCAGCACATAGAACAGAAGAAATTGCCTAGAGGAGCAGCAGGAAGTGGAGTATGAGGTCACACCAGCATGAAGAAAGATTGCTGTTTACCAGTACACACGCAAACTTTGTCCTCTGGGTATACAAGAGCGGTCAGGGCAGTCAGCGGTTTCTATTGAGACAGTGACAGAGTGCAGGAAGAGAAACAAGTGAATGATATAATGACCATGGATGCTTTTTTAGACACTGTAAGGTGAGGCTGCACTTCAGTAGTCATTGCCTTGTCATTATTGCTGAATTGTTTCATGTCGTTCTAAGCCCTTGAACCCCTCAAATGTGCTGCCAGAAAGGTGATTCCTCAAAAATGTGCAGCTCACACATGATGGCTGTAGATCTCTGGCTTAAGGGATAGTCGGGGGCTGGGGTGGGAGGAGGGAATCTTTCAGATGTAGAAGAGACCAATGAGTGGGTTTCTGGAGCCACACTGCCTGGGCTCCAATCTTGCCTCTGCCACATGCTGTCTAAGTGGCTCTGGCCCTCCTCTTATGTATAATAACATATGGATAAGTTAATATGTGTATAGCACTCAGAACAGCACCGCTACATAGTTAGCACTAAAGGGTTAGTTGTTTTTATAATTTCACCTAGGAAGGATATTCCCAGCTTTTGACATTGGTTATTCCTCAGGACACTGAAGACATGCAAGGCTGACCTCTGAGATTAATACTGTAAAATCATACCATATGAATATTTAGCTCAGGAGAACTCTATATGCTCTAAGGATAATTAACTTATATGTTATATATAATAATTTACATGACCTTTCGGAGTTGCTGATTTCTTTTTCTTTTTTTCCACATCCTGTCTCTACTTTGTAGTAATAAATACTTGAAAGTTTTCACAAAGGCTGCTTTTTATTTATTACACCTAACTGTATTGATTTATCATTACATTCAAAAGTTGTATGCAAAGAGCTATGGACACTGTATTTTGTGGTCAATTTAAGATATTTTCAGAAGTTATTGAGTATTTGAAAACTTACTCCATAGCGGATACCTCTCTACCATGAGTGTTTGGCTGGTGGTCACAAAACTTACTGCTGTTTTGTATTTTTTAATTTGCTGGAGTAAATATTATTTTCATTGTGTCTGAAGTTGAATTAAATAGAACTCAGTAGCACGCCAGGAATAGGCAACGTGATGGTTGTACAGCAACTGTTATTTTGCATGCATTTTTTCTTTTTAATTATACTAAGAGTCTATTGTGTTAGCAAGTTTTCATTTTTCTTTGCTAAAATAATAGGTTTTTGCTTAGAAGGCTATGCCTATTACTGTGAAATTACAGCAAGATGAACATACTTTAAAACTACACAGAATAAAAGGAAGGGAAGGCATTGAACATAAAATTAGACTCCTCACAACAGGTTTTCACTTAAATGATTTTGGGGATTTTTTTTTTTTTTTTGCTAATACATAAATACCTCATAGCTAAAGATTTGTATGTACTTGGGGACTGAATGCCAAGTTTGTCCCATTTTTTACACAGTCGTATACCTATTGAAGGGCTACTGTGATTAAAAGTGGTGGTTTTTGTTTTTGCTTTGGTTTTTTAAGATTTCGTAATTATGTTCTATAGTGATTCAAAAAGGGGCTAGTCCTTGGCAGTTCTTATGTGAGTGAAAACCTGCTTCATCCTTGAATGTCTTGGCTATTCCCACTACATCGGAATCCAAACATAAAATACTGGTCCTGTTTTCTCTCCCAGATTGAAAGTTCAGGATTCCTTCTGAAATGTTTAGATCATGTTTTTAAGAAAGGCACACAATGTCATACACATCCCAACTTACTTCTGAACCAGATAGAGAGTATTTTGGATCATTTCTCCATATGTAGTTAAGACTAAAATTATATGAAATAATTGATTTGAAAATTAAGAGGCCAATGCAGGGTGTTAGAAGGATATGACAGCATGACAACACTGATGTACTCTCATTTATTTTATAAATATTATTTTAAATTATTGCATTGAACTACTGCTAAGATTGTTGAACCTACATTCAAAGTACAGGCACTTTCTTGTGCAATTAAAACAGAGATCCTTGACATTTTCTTTTATTAGTAATGTTAATAAAGACTGCAGACAAAGAAAGTTGTAACAAGTGGGCACAGCATTTTGTCAGGTTTTAAAGTATGTAATTAATGATAGAGAAAGCTGATAAATACTGGTTCTCATCCTCTGTACATAGGTGTATGTCCATGACTGATCAACACATGGTAATACAGTGACAAAGCAAGAATGACTAATAAACTGCCAGGGGATAACTGCTGTCTGGTTGCTTTTCCTTTTCAACAATGTGTGTGAGAGAAAGAAAAATATATCACTATGCGCTTGCATTGAGCAATAGATACCAGACCCTCAAATGTGCAACTGGATTCTCTTAAAGGCAAAGAATATCACTGATAATTAGGCTACCTTACCATCACTTCTTTCTGCTTTATGTCATCATCTCTGTTGTAACCTTTAGATGGTATAGAATTTATTATTATTAAATCAGTAATACTGCTCATTAAAAAAGCTATCTCCAAAATTTCACCGTTTTTAAAATTTCAAAATATTAAGGGGGTACAAATGTTTTTGTTACACGAATACCTTGTATAATACTTAATTCACGGCTTCTATTGTGTGCATCACCAGAATAGCGTTCGTCATACTCAATAGGTAAGTTTTTATCCCTTATCCCTTCCCACTCTCTCTTCTTCTTGGTTTCCAATGACTCTTGCATGTGTTTGTAACCATATTTGCCCATCCTTTAGCTGCCAATTATTAGAGAGTACATGTGGTGTTGGTTTTTCCATTCCTGAGATACTTCATTTAGAATAAGGATCTCTAGTTCCATCCAAGTTGCTGCAAAAGACATTATTTTTATTCCTCTTTAAGGCTGAGTAATAGTCTAGAATATATATACCACATTTTCTTAAGCCACTCATGAATTAATGGGCACTTAGGTTGATTCCACATCTTTGCACTTGTGAATGGTGCTGTGATAAACATTTGACTACAGATGTCTATTTAATAAAATGACTTCTTTTTCCTTTGGGTAGATACCTAGTAGTGGGATTGCTGGATTGAATGGTAAGTCTACATTTATTTCTTTGAGGAATCTCCACACTGTTTGCCATAGAGGTTGTACTAATTTGAGGACTGCCAAAATTGTATAGGCATTCCTTTCTCTCTGCATCCACACCAGCATCTGTTGTTTTTTGACTTTTTAAATAATGGCCATTCTGACAGTGATAAGATGGTGTCTCATGTGGTTTTAATTTGCATTCCCCTGATGATTAGTAATATTAAATGTTTTTTCATGTTTGTTGGCCATTTGTGTATCTTCTATTGAAAAACTTCTATTCATGTCTTTTGCCCACTTTTAATGGGGTTTTTGGGTTTTTTTCTTATTGATTTGAGTTATTTGTAGATTCTAGATATTAGCCCTTTATATATAATTGGTGAATATTTTCTCCCATACTATAGGTTGTCTGTTTAACCTGTTTATTATTTCCTTTGCCATGCAGAATATTTTCAATTTAATGAAGTTCCATGTATTTTTGTTGCTGCTGTATTTGCCTTTGGGGTCTTAGTCATAAATGCTTTGCCAAGACCTATGTCTAGAAGATTTTTTTCTACATTTTCTTCCAGAATTGTTATGTTTTATTCATTACATTTAAGTCTTTCATCAATCTTGCCTTCATTTTTAAATATGGCAAGAGATAGGGATCTTGTTTCAATATTCTGCAAGTGGTTATCCAGTTTTCCCAGCACCATTTATTGCATAGGGCTTTCTTTCCTCAGTGTATGTTGTCATCTGCTTTCTCAAAAATCACTTTGTTGTAGGTAGATGATTTTGTTTCTAGATTATCAATTCTGTTCCCTTGGGTTTTCTTTACTTTTATACCAGTATCATGCTGTTTTGTTTGCTATAAGCTTGTAGTATAATTTTAAATCAGGTAATGTGATGCCTCAGATTCATTCTTTTTGTTTAAGATTGCTTTGGCTATTCAGGCTCTTTTTGGTTCCAAACAAAGCAAGACTTATTTTTTCTAGATCTTTGAAATATGACGTTGGTATTCTGATGGGAATTGCATTGAATCTGTAAATCACTTTGGGCAGTCTGGATATTTTAATAGTGTTGATTCTATCAGTCCATGAGCATGAGATGTTTTACCATTTGTGTCATCTATGATTTCTTTCACCAGTGTTTTGTAGTTCTTCTTGTAAAGATCTTTCACCTCCTTGGTTAATTATATTCCTAGGTATTTTATTTTTTTTGTAGCTATTGTAAATGGTATCGAGTCCTTGATTTGACTCACAGTTTGACTGTTATTAGTATGTAGAAATGCTACTGATTTGTGTACATAGATTCTTAACCTGAGATTTTGCTGAATTTATCTATCAATTCTAGGATTCTTTTGGTGGAGTCTTTAGGGTTTTCTAGACACAAAATTGTATCATGGCAAACAGATAGTTTGACCTCATCTTTTCCAATTTGGATACCTTTTATTTCTTTCTCTTGCCTGATTGCTCTGACTAGAACTTCTAGTACTATGCTGAATAGAAGTGGTGACAGTGGGCAACTTTTTCTTGTTCCGATTCTTAGGAGGAATGCTTTCAACGTTTCCAATTCAGTATGATGTGAGCTGTGTGTTTGTCATAATACCTTTTATTATTTTGAGGTGTATTCCTTCCATGCCTAGTTTGTTGAGGATTTTTAATCATGAAAAGGTGCTGGATTTTATCAAATATTTTTTCTATATCTATTGAGATGGTCATATGGTGTTTGTTTTGCTTCTGCTTAGGGTTAATCACATTTATTATTGACTTGTATATGTCAAATTATCCTTGCATCTCTGGGATGAAATCTACTTGATCATGGTGAACTATCTTTCTCATGTGCTATTGAATTCAGTTTGCTAGTGTTTTCTTGAGGATTTTTTCATTTATGTTCACAAGGGATATTCTTTAGTTTTCTTTTTTTGTTGTGCCCTTTGGCTTTTGTATCAAGGTGATACTTTGTAGAATGAGTTAGAGAGGATTCCCGCCTCAGTGTTATAGAATAATTTATATAGAATAGGTAGCAGCTCTTCTTTGTAGATCTTGTAGAATTTGGCTGTGTATCCAACTAGTCTGGGGCTTTTTACTGTTGTGAGATTTTTTATTACTGCGTCAATATTGCTGTTCCTTACCGTTCTGTTCAGGATTTCTTTTTCTTCTTGATTCAGGCTTGGGGAGTTTGTGCATTTCCACGAATTTTATCCATTTGCTCTACATTCTCTAGTTTATGTGTGTAGAGGTTTTCATGGTATTCTTGGAAGATATTTTTATTTCTGTGATATCATTGTAATGTTTCCTTTTTCATTTCTGATTGAGCTTATTTGAGTCCTTTCTCTTTTATTTCTGGTTAAGCTGGCTAGTGATCTGTTGATTTTGTCTATCTTTTAAATGAGTTTAAATGTTTTTCTTTTTCTTTCATTGATCCTCAGTATTGTTTTTTCGGTTTCCATTTTATTTAGTTCTTCTTTGAGCTTTGTTATTTTTTCTTCTGGCTTTGGGTTTGATTTGCTCTTTCTAGTTCCTTGAGATGTGACATTAGGTTTTAATTTGTGATATTTCTGTTTTTTTGATGTAGGCATTTAAGACTACGAACTTTTCCCTTAAGAATGCTGTTGTTGTATCCTACAGATTTTGAAAACTGGTGTCCTTTTGTCATTTAGTTCATGGAATCTTTTGATTTTCATCTTAATTTCATCATTGACCCAAGAATTGTTCAACAGCAGGTTGTTTAATTTCCATGGCTTTGTATGGATTTGAGTATTTGCCTTAGAGTTGATTTTAGTTTTATTCCACTGTGGTCTGTGAAGATACATGGTATGATTTTGTTGTTTTTTTAAATTTTGCTAAGACTTGTTCTATGGCCTAATATTTGGTCAATCTTGGAGAATTCCCCATGTGCTGATGAGAAGAATGTATATTCAGGAGTTGTGGGGTACAATGTTCTATAAATGCTTTTTAGGTCCATTTGTTCTAGAGTCCCATTAAAGTCCAGTGTGTCTGTATTGGTTTTCTGCTTCAATGATCTACCCAGCTCTGTCAGTGGAGTGTTAAAGTACCTGGCAGTTATGATGTTACTGTTTATTTCTTTTCATAGATCTAGTGGAATTTGCTTAATGAATCTGGACACTCCTGTGTTAGATGCATCTAAATTTATGATTGTTATGTCTTCTTGTTGAATTGCTCCCTTTACCATTATATAATGACCATCTTTGTCTTTTTTTTTTTTTTACCACTGTTTATTTAAAGTCCATTTTATCTGAGATGAAAATGGCTATACCTGCTTGCTTTTGGTTTCCATTTTCATGGATTTTTTTTTTCCATTTTATTTTTTTTTACCTTGAGTCTGTGTGAGTCCTTGCAAGATAGATGTGTTTCTTGGAGACAGCATATACTTGGGGTGTGTTTTTTCATCCATTTAGCCTGTCTATGTCATTTAAGTGGAACATTAATATAATTCACATTCAGTGTTAGTATTGATATGTGAGGTACTGTTCTGTTCATCATGTTGGATGATTATTATTTTTTTTTCCCTTGCACTATTGTTTTATTAAAGCTTTAGGCTTTAAATTTTGGGTGATTTTGCACTGGTGTGTATTTATTGTGCTGTTCTATGTATAATGAAATTTTGATTATTTTTTATAAGGCAGGTCTAGTAGTGACAAATTCACTCAGTGTTTGCTTGTCTGTAAAAGTCTTCTCCATCATTTATAAAACTTAGTTTTGCAGGACACAAAATTTTTGGCTGGCAGTTCTGTTTAATATGACTAAAAGTGGAGCCCCTATCCCTTCTGGCTTGTAAGGTCTCTGTTGAAAAGTCTTTTGTTAGGCTGATGAGTTTTCCTTTATAGGTTAGTTGTTGTTTTTATTTTCCTGCTTGTAGATTTTTCTCTTTGATTTTGACTTTGGCCAAGTTGATGATTATGTGTCTTGGAGATGTCTCATTTGCTCTGAATCTTGTTAATGTTCAATGACTGACCATCTTGTGTCTGGATATCTGAATCTCTGGTGATACCATGAAAATTTCCTCAGTGATTCCTGTAAATAGGTTTTCCATGCTTTTTGTGCTTTTTCTTTTTCTCCCTCAGGGATACCTATAACTCATATATTGGTTCAATGCACATAGTCTTATATTTTTCTGAGTGACTGTTCATTCTTGTTTATTCTTTTACTGTGTATTTGACTGACTGGGTTAGTTTGACAGCCTTATCTTCAAGCTCTGAGATTCTTCTTTTTTGCTTGATCCAACCTGTTGTTGAAGCTTTCTGCTGTATTTTGAAATTTCCTAAGTTCAGTTATAGCCATTTTTATGTTGTCTAGCTCTTTAGCAACTTTTTCTTCCTTCCTTCCTTCCTTCCTTCCTTCCTTCCTTCCTTCCTTCCTTCCTTCCTTCCCTCCTTCCTTCCCTCCTTCCGTCCCTCCCTCCCTCCCTCCCTCCCTTCCTTCCTTCCTTCCTTACTTCCTTCCTTCCTTACCTCCTTTATTCCCTACTTCCTTCACTCCATCACTACCTCCCTTCCTTCCTTCCTTCCTTCCTTCCTTCCTTCCTTCCTTCCTTCCTTCCTTCCTTCCTTCCTTCCTTC
>CAUYSK010086180.1:0-27421 GCA_963575035.1 Avahi laniger | reverse complement strand
CTCAGCCTCCCAAGTAGCTAGGACTACAGGCATGTGCCACCATGCCCGGCTAATTTTTTCCACATATTTTTGTTGTTGTCCAGCTAATTTCTTTCTATTTTTAGTAGAGTTGGGGGTCTTGCTCTTGCTCAGGCTGGTCTCGAACTCCTGAGCTCAAATACTCCACCCGCCTTGCCCTCCCAGAGCGGTAGGATTACAGGGATGAGCCACCGCACCTGGCCGATATTATTTCTTAAAGTATCCACTTCTCTAATGATAAAAATTTGGAAGCGCATCATACCTGCAAACTTATTTTTTAATAATAAATTCAGTTATAGTCATCTAAATTTCATCTCCAATTGTGATCAATTGCAAAGGAATGCATTAAAGGATTTATATCTCTCAAGTTTCTTTTGACATGACAGGAGCAAAGATGACATTTTTTAATTAATTCCACTTTCCTACCAAAGGACAGTATAATCTTGTTAACTTTCATATCCATCAGAGGCACAGGGCTTTTCGGACGTAGGTAGAGGTTTATGAGCACAAAATTGAGAACAATTAGCACTCAAATTAATGTTACATGAGATTCAACATCTGGTAAGTGTGTCGTCATTTTGGGTCATAGACCACCTGCTAGGCTAAATGTTCATATAACAGCAATGTACTCTGCATACAAATGGGAGAAAACGACACTTGAAAAAATTTCTAAACTTAAGAATATGTATGTAGGGCCCTCCCACATTTTAAAACTTCGACTGGAAGTTAGTAATGGATCCAATACTCAGAGAATGAAACATATAGGGTCAAAATGAACAGAAAATACTTATATTTTTACAAGTATACTTTATAATAAATTAGGTATAGTGCTAACATTAGTTTCTAGTCTATCAAATCACTGACAGTATTAGTATTGGTCTCCTCTTTGTCCACCAAATATTTAAGGGCAAGTAGAGTTCAACTTCACAGAGTTTCTGTGTTATCTGTATAATAGACTCCTCAAACATCTGGCTGGTTTTGGCAGTAGTGCTTCACCAGAAAATGCCAAATCTCAAGGTTACTCAGTTGCATTTTCACACAACCCAGTTATTGGCAACTTCAGTAAAACTAGTAAACTCTTCTCTTATGAATACTTGAGCAAGACAGTATTAGCTTGAAAACAGAGGGTATGTCTGTGATTATCTGCTACAGATTTCAAAGCAAAGAAAATTCCGAAATTTTTGAGTTTGAATAAGCATAAATCACATTTTTATCTTGGTTATAAAAATGAGCCATCCTTTTAAAAAAGAGGTATTTTGTAATACAAACACAAACTAAAGAAGCATCTATTAGTGCAATCTGCATATTGAAGTGGCTAAAAGTTACCCTGTTCGTTTTGATAACTCTTGAGTGTTTGCTGTACTTTTCTAGATAGAGTTTACCATCTATTTACTGGTAGTTCCATGCTTCTATAATTGCCTCCCATTGATTTTTCTGGATCGTCATGGGGATAGTTTCAAGAAGTAAGCTTTCCTAGTTAGGCATCCAGCTGCCTCACTTTCAGTTCTGGTCCCTCTGTTTGCTCACTGTGTGATCTTGGGCAAGTTTGTAACCTCTTGAAGCTCCAGTATTTATTGTCTGTAAGGTGGGCCTGATAAGATGCCCTGCCCCCCATGAGTGAAAAAGATAATCCTGACAATGTGCATGGCACAGAAGAAGCGTTTACTGATTAACATTAAGGGGTGACCTAATCCTAAGTCACCAAAGAAAGACTAAAGCATGTTTAGTATGTTTTTGTTCTGTGTTTGTGTTTAAAAGGCATTTTGTGATATTTTAATTCTTTAAATAATCAGCATACATTTTAACTCTGTTTGACAGATATACGCTATTTACTTGACCAAACTGTGCCGAATAACTTACTGCCGTGTTTTCCAAACTGTGCTTTGAAAAATTGGGGTTCTGTGGAAAAGCTCAAGGTGGCTATTATGTGGAGGGCATAGAATACAGAACAGTGACGAGGGTGGGTGGTCAGTGTTCCAGGATCCAAACAGAACATCTCTACTCTTTATTGGCTTTAAATGTTGGGAATACCAGCAAATTTTACTTTGAACGAAGGGTTCTGCACTTACAGTTCTGCTAGTGGGTCAAAATACTCATGGCGTACTGTCCTATTTTTTAAAGAAATATTACAGATAAATAATAAAACTATATTTGAACCACTACCAGTTGAGTTCTTCTTCTACATTAAAAATTAACCTTAACTAAATCGTAATTCAAGGATATTTGGGATTTCACCTTTTCCTCCTTTTGGCAGTGTTAAAGAAGGAGAGTTTATTAAACTTCTCTATTCATCATCCCTCATTTGAGAAGTCTATTATACTAAATCAAAGCCTTATTACTCAAAATGCAAATGAGTAAAGTGAATCTTGCCTCCAAGACCCCATGGTTGACATTTATGCCTACCCCCAAAATAATCCAGAGCTAAGCAATCCCTCCCACAGAGTGCAATGTCTAGGCCTATGGTGTCTGGAATCAGACTGCCTGGATGTGAATCCTGCTTTGCCCACTTTCTGGCTGTGTTCTTAAGCAAGTATTAATAACTTTCCATCTGTGTCCCTCAACTATTCACCAATAGGGACAATAGCACCAATCTTGTAAAGTTATTGTGAAGATTTAAAAAGACAATGCACACAAAACTCTTAGAACAGGGACACTTAGAAAATAAGTACTCAGTGAGTACCAGCTCTTAGGAACTTTAAGAATTGAGTCTCTTTTAGAACCATTTTCATGACACCTAAATTATTTCCAAGTCTAATTACAATAGTCAGTTCATTTATTAGTTTAAATTTCTTTCTAAAACTGTAGGAAGGATGGTAACTAAATTAGCCTTATATTTTAATTCTCACTTGGTAATTTTTCTTTCCTTTCATATAATGTTATTTCCTTACATCTCAAACTATGAAAAGAAAAATCAAATTCTCTGAAAAGGAATTAGAGAGACAAATATTAAGCCTGCAAGCTGGTCCTGAATATCTAGTATTTTGAAGATGGGGAAAGATGACCATGGAATCTAGTCATATTTTACTGCTGTGTTTTGTGTATGTTTAGATTACTGAGAAAAATATAAATAATGAAATATTAATATAATTTTTATGTATTATCTATTTGACCTTTAGGTACACATAATTTTACTTCATACCTTTAATGTTTATATTTATCATTTTTCCAAGTATAACTCATGAAATCTAGGGAGAAAAATACCCTGAAAATAATAAAAACCATAATGAAATCCCTTGGTTCCTTTTCTGTCATATTTCAGATCTTCAAGGACTCCACGTGTTGCCTCAGACAGTTGACTGGTCATCTTTTCCTCCCCAACAGTATCTCTTGACCCTTGGGTTCAAAAACAAGGAAGATGGGAAATTTTTGGAAAAAGTATCAAGTAGGAAGCTACCAACATTTACAGGTAAATCATCTAGACTTACTATTATCTTGCAATATGGCTATAAAGCAGGAACTGTGCATTATTCATTAAGTCCTACTCATCACAGGGCCTAGCATATAATTGGGCGAGGGCCCCCAGAAATGTCTATTGGGTTAAAATGAATTCCTTCCAATCTTCTTTGTGGGCTAGTTAATACCTGGTACTCTGGTTGCAGGAAAGCTACCCACCAAGAACACACGCAATCCTGGAGTGCCCACTCCTTCACTCCAACCATTTCACCCAACCACCATTATCACCTAATCATAGAGCACTCAAAGAACGTAAGCTTTATCATCGTCAGTTAGAAAATGTAGAAGAAAATGATGCAACAAAATTGTTATATGAATTCAAAAACATAGCCAATGACAACCTTAAATCACCTGAATTATCTGCTATTGTATTGATTTCTGTTCCACTCTTATGCAATTAGCCAAGAGCTTAGATCTTCTGAAGAGCATTACAGTTAAATTGTTTTTAGTAATTCTAGTTGAAACTTTCAAAAATCAAGAAAATATTCACATGGAGTTGAAATCTCAAACTTATGGGCTGAATTCATGATCAGAATGAATTCATTTCTTCACCTCTAACCACATAATTAAGAATTTGTGTTTTGTCTGGCACTGTATACTCTCAGGCTTATCTGAACGTCGAGCTACATTCAAAGTCAATAGGATCTGCACACTGAAATAATACCTGGGAGGAACAAGACAAGAATCAGACACATTTATGACAATATTTTTTCACAACTCAGGAAAAACATACTCTGAAGAGGCAGTTGAATTATTATAGGCTGTCTCTGAGATCTCTCAATCAAAAAACACAACAAAATGAATAAATGATAGTCTCTAAAGGGCAGTGTCTCCTCTGTCTGTCTCCTCATAGATCTTTCATTGTTATACATATGGTCTATGGATGGGACTAGTTTCTATACTAAAGATTTCGTATCTATTAACATTGAGATATCTGTTTATAGCTTGCCAAAGAAAGCATTTTGAAATAGATGTCTGCAAAAAATAGTATAAAAGTTTATTGTTACAATTTTTAGAACATAAAACTCCTTTCGGTCCGCTAACCAGAGAAGATACAGTGAGACACATGGAGACAATGGGGAAGCGAATCTTGCCAATACTGGATTTTATTAGAAGCACCCGATTGAATGTAGGTATCTTTTATATTTGTCCAATGTGCAAATATTAGAGAATTCTAGAAGTATGGAAAGTTTATGGTATAAGTATTGCAAGTGTTGGAGGATTTTAAAAACATTAACAGTAAATCTCATTTGCAAAACCAAGCAAATGGTTTTACTGCTTTTATACTATAAAACATATTACAATGCTACACTTTGCAATTTCAAGCATTTATTAAGCTAGTGTCTCTTTAAAGAGCCTTTCTTTATGCCTTCTTCATATCTAATTTAAATTTGCAGTGAATTTCTCACATCAAATCAATAACAAAATTTTAGCAAGCACAATGTTTTCTCTATTTCACTAACTGAGCTATTGCATGTAACTATCTCGTACCTGCGCAAGAATTCAGAGCTTTTCAAGCTGGTGCCTCCACACCACACTGATGAATTGGATGCTTCTCTAAACATTGGCAATTGATCTTTGTATAGCTGTAAGGGAAAAAAAATTATCTAATCCCTTTCTATGATCCAGGGAAAATATATCTTTTCTACTTTTCAGTCTTAAAAAGCCTAAAATAAGACCTGAATTACTGTGCTATTTTATGAAATTTAAGCCATTGTGCTGGAAGTACATAAAGAGAACTTCTTATTAACAGGCTATAAAGGCTGCAGATTTCTCCTCTTTTAATATTTTTCAAAAGGCCTGCAAGTTGGAAATTTTAAAGAATTTTTTTCTTGCTTCTTCATCGATTTGATGTTCTTACCTTACAAGGGGAACCAAGGGTGTCATCACAAACAGCTACTTAACATCTGTTCAGCAGTTTATCTGCTCAATAACATTATTCAGCATTTTAGAAAAGCTATAAAACACCTAATCTATTTGCATGATTTGTAATTCTATGCATTGCAAATACAAAAGCACATTTGTACTAATTTTCCTACCACACAACTTCCCCCTCCCCACAACCATGTTTCACTCAATTATCTCCCCTGTATTTCTATTAATAAGAAATCCATCTCTGTCTTAGTCGGCTCAGGCTACCATAACAAAATACCCTCCGAGATACCCATATACATCATTATTGCCATCATCGGGCCCTTCTAAGCAGTGACAGCTCTCCTAATGAAAACCATCCCCGTATAACATTATTTCATCTCGGGTATTGTGGAGATGATCTGTCTGTGCCCCAGCTCCTGAGGCAATGCCTGCCTCACCTTGCTACTTGTCAAGAAGCTGACCACACCGTCTGTCGCCAGTTCAGATCTCACAGTGTGACCATAGGTTGGGCCTATCTGGCCTTATGCACTTTTCTGATGTTCTTAACTCATTTGCTTCTCATCTTTGAAAGGGTATTCTGGCCACTTGGAAATTTGTACATGCATGTATCTTTATGTGTCTAGAAAGGAGATTTTAAGACCATAATTAACAAGATTCTTAGCATCTAAGAATGGCCATCTTTAGATTGAGTCTCAGTACCACTTTGCTCACTACAAGGAATTTCATCAACTCTCCTATGTTCCCTTCTATGGGAAATAACAGTTTTTGGAAGATTATCTCAAAGAGTTGTAATGAAATTGAAGCGAATAAGCCTGAAAGTTCCCAGGCACCACAAGTGTATCTAAACATTGGCTTCTAGATATCTTATTATTTGCCCAGCCACAGCTTCATAAAGCAGGATTGTATAAAACTGGCTGCAAAGGTAACCTAGCTTAATGAAGCAAGTAATGAGTTAGAGATGGGAAATTATTCCTACATGGTACCATTAACTATGACCCAAGAAGCTCTCAATAGTGTTTTTAAGATCCTTCAAGGTGTGTTTTTTCTTCAAATATCACATGTCATCCACTTGAATATTTAGGAATTGCACTGTCCTTATTACTCGTTACTCTGGTTTGTGACACCTATAGATAAAGACTTCTGCCCGAGGCTACGCTCTGACTGTGTGACCCTCGGGCAAATCACTAACCTCTAAACCGTTTTTTTTTTTTTTTTGTCATTCATAAAATAGGCTGATATCTGTTAGGCCCACCTCATAGAGTTGTTGTGAGACCATAAATATGTAATCTGTGTTGAAGTACCTTGTAAAGTATTAAGAATTTTAGCTTTAGTTATTTGTATTGGTTTTAGTTTGCTTTAACAAGAAGAATGTTTTATAGACCTTTCTTTTTTTTTATACAAGTGGTATACTTTGAAATTACACATTTTTCTTCTAACATGAAGATTGTGCTAGTGTACTGTGGATTTTGAAGTCTTTTCCTTAGCTCATTTTCCTTAGATCACTCATTTGCTCAGATCTCTTCACTCTGGTGGGATTCGAGATGTCATTTCTAGCCATGGACTGGACTCAGGGCTGCAGTCTCTGACCATGAGTCAATTAGCCTCATGTGTCTTGGTAGAGCAGAGCCAATCTCTAATACACTTCCATTAGAAGACAGCGACCAATGTCTTGGACAACATATTTATCTTAAAGAATTTTAGACTTTTCAATTATTCTCAATACTGGGGACTGAGACTCAATGTTACTTTTCTACCAGAGTAAAGAGTTGTCTGAAACAACCACATTTTCATCAGGGCCTAATGGCTAAGAAGCATACATTGTGTCATATATATTCAGAGATTTTTAATTCATTTTAACAATGCTTCTCAAGGGAAATGGATTTGTAATATGAAAAGAGAATGCATTGAAACTTCAGCATTCATAACAGTAGGAGACCCAAAAGATAATACTAGTGCTTGAGATAATGCTATGACCAGAATCAGTTACACAATATTTAAGTGTTACCACATTTATATTAAGTCACATAAATGATGATAAATACATAGATTTCTAAATAGTGCTTAGACAATGCCAAGAATTCTCATGATCCATCCTATAAACATATTGAATATTTAATTATCTTACAAATATTAGGTTTATAATATCTACCTAAAATCTAATTAGGAAAAAAGTTAACCTGACAATATAGTAAATTATAATAGCATGGGGAATTTTTTTATTGGTTGTTCCAATTTTCAATTCCTTCATTGAAATAAAAGGTACATGTGTTTGTTCTGCACAAATTATATATGAAGAGATAGTATAACAATTTACCTTCAACAGAAGCATTTTAAGTATAAGTAAAAAAAAAAAATTTCTACAGCTAACAAATTACTCTTGCTTTCAAAATCCCAAAATATCTATAGTTAAGAAATTTTCTTAACTCAAACATATTAGGAAAAATATACAGAGTAGTTCTGGTTATTAACTAGATGATGATTACATGCAGAAAGTTCCATTTAGGGATTAGGGTTTAGGAGAAGCACAAATACAGTGCTCTGCAATTTAAAAAGCATTTTCCCTTACATTATCTCATTTTGCCCTCACAATTTGGTGACATTGTGTCACCTTCATTTTACTAATGAGGAAACTGTGACTCAGGGTAGTGATTTATTCAGGTTCACACAGCTAGAGGATTGGGAGCTAGAACTCAAAATCACTTCAGAATATCGTTCCAGTATTGTTTCACTAAGACATATTACAGCTCTTTGAACTAAAAGTATGATCCTTGCTGGAGGCAAAACATACATAAAACAACATGAGAATGACTCTATAGCTGGATTCAATTTTTAAAAAATGAACATATAAGTATACAAATGAATTGGACTCAGAAAATCAACAGTGAAAAACTTCCTAGAGAACATGAATTTTCACCTCTTGCCATAGAATGACTTTCCTGATCTGAAGGAGGTGTCTATGTCTCAGACAGTTTCCTTATCTTTATAGATTGCTCTACTAGGCACCCCACACATGGCCAAACACGGGTGATTCCAGCATTTTGAGAATTATAATCGACAATATGCTACCACCTTTCTGGTGGCTGGTAATTCTACTGAACATCAACCGCATTCATTCAGCCAGCAATCCTGCCCTAATGGTACTTTTTCTTCTCTGGATTTTTGTCCTAGTTATTTCACATGCTACCAGATGACACTATGCTTTTCCATTCATTAACTTTATTGGCTGCTGTCAGTTTCAAACCTTATGTACTGTGCTTCCTGGGCTAAATGTTAAAGAGGTAAAATAATAAAATCTCTTGCCATGCATGAAGCCTCCTTCACAGGCTGACTTGCCAAAAAATGACCTAACCATGTTTTTAATACCTCATTAATTTTAGTTTTAATTTCTTCCGACTGAAGCATAAAAAATGTTTACATATGCACATTTGAAATGAACAACAATATTATTATTTTCTACGTCTTTTTTTGCAGTTAATGTTTCTATATGTTATGCCAAATGAATATACATGCTAAATGCTTGGACTCTGCTTTTCGGCGGTATTATATAGTGCCACTTATTTGCCAAACGTTTATCCATAACTGCTATTAAATCTTGACAAGTCTGTGACTGAAGCCTTCATTTGAACTTGCTATTTACCTAACCTTCATTGTACCCATGTGAGGTTTTAGCTTCAATCGTGGCCACTTTATTACGCTCTCTCCTGCTTTAAGGAGCCCTTTGATCGCTCCTCCAGTCCCACCAGGAGGGCTACCTCCTTTTAGATTTAGTCTTTGCTGGCATTAGATGTTCAAGCTAATTCCTTCATTTTTCATTATTTCCTTCATTTTCTTAAAGCAACAGCATTAAAATGTTTCTGCTGGCATTAGATATTGATTTTTATTTGTTTTTCATGTTGTCTTTCTGAAACCCCTATTTCGTATAGGTAAAATGTTAATCTGTAGTTTTCTGATAACAAAAACTGCATTTGGCTTGGGGAAAGGGGAGGATGGGTGACTATTAGCAGTCAACTGTATTCTCTCCCTAGTATCTTATTTATATAAAGCACTTCCTGTTTTGCTATGCATCCAACAATCAAGCTAACAAAGCACTGTTGCCTTCCACTATTTTCATTTTCCTGATGTTTTGAAGAATTACACTGATAGATTATGTTCCCAAGCAAGTTGCAGTTGTTTCTGCTCTTTGGAGTTGAGTCACTGCACCACTTTCCTACAACTAGCTCCATTGTTTATTTTAAAGAAGGACAAAGAAAGCAATTTTTCTTCCAAAAGAAAACTGTTTCTCCTCCAACTTGCTTTGCTTTATTTGACAGAAGGCCATTGTTTAGCTGCATGCTTAAATTGAATGGGTAGACTAGCTTTTTCATCATTTCAGGGAAGGGACCCCAAATCCACCATTTGTGATCATCACTCTTACAGGTTTATAGATTTTCAGACAAATGATTAATCAGAAAGAACAAATTAGTATGAATAAAAAGACATTAGTTGAACAGCATAGATAGGTGTTAGGGAGAATAAGAAAATACAATGCAGTAGAACCTAACCTTTATTTATTTCCAAGATTCTAGAAAAATGCCAGCTGTCAGAGGTTGCTGTCAATCAAAATATGAGTATGACATTTCAGAAAGAATCGCTTTCTAATATCAAGTCGAAGTTCAAATCCTCTTTAATAATATTCTTTCTAACAATTTTTCTCTTTAGAGACTTTCTTTTAAGAAAGAGAAATCATGTCTGCCTTCTCCAATTTCTGTAAGAAATTCTGTTTCATAAGTATGCACAACTAAAATAGTCCTTACTGAGATACTAAGCTCTAAGGTAGTGGTTTGTTTTCAAACAGAAACTTGAATATCTGGGGAGGCATCTGGTTGAAATACATATTTCCAGGGCCGCATGTCAAGAGATTGTGATTCACTGAGTGAGGCCCAGGACTTAGTTTGCTATTAATAACTGCCTGGTTAACAAACAAGCCTAGAGATTCTGGTGCCAAGTGGTCCAGCAGGAGCCCTGCCATAAAGGGTGTGTTTGGACACCCAGCCTTCCCCTTCTGAGCACCAGGATATAGAGGACAATTGCCAAACTAAGTCCTCCTGTGAGTTCTCCTTTCTTATCATACTCCAAACACAGCAGAAACTCAAGGCTTTTATTTTAACTCTTTTATGCACCTTAAGTCAGAAGTACTTTTTCCTAAAGATAAACATGAGAATATTATGATAAACTTCGTCTCTCCTGTCAAGCATTACAATTTGTATTAAACTTTTTAGAGAAGGTAATGTCTCTTCTTTCGTGGATGGTGGTAGCAAACACATGGGGGGCCACAGTGATTCTAAGTGTGCCCCTGTTAAGAAAGCCCACCAATAGATTCACAGGTTGGTGGTCCCTACAAATGTGCACAGTAGTCTGTTTCAAGATGGATCATGTCCATTGTGGGGATGGTCCTACGAGACAGAGTAAAGCCTACAAGAAGATGAGCCAGTGCGCAAGGCTGTCCAAGGAACACTGAGGATAAAGGCAGAGCTGGAGGTTTAACGTCAGCCTTTGGGGCAAAGAGAATTCAACTTATACAACATTTTTCAGGATTCAACTTTCATAAAAATTTTTCTTTCATATAAGCAAGATAGTAGGCAATTCTTAGCTCTTGTGATGATTTGGTGGCATAGATAAAGGCACCCTCTCCAGGCAGACTCAGCCCTGTGGGATCGCCACGGGGAGAGTGGAGTGCAAGTTCAATTTCAGTCCCCTCTTTTCCCCTCAGCCTAGATCCCTAATGCAGGCCAACCAGCAAAACCATCTCAGCAGTTCTGCAAAGGGCTCCCTTTTAGCTATATTCACCTACTTGAAAAAGAGGATATGAGACAATTCTCTAAAATGATAGAAGGAAATATTTACTTGTACTAGATACCATAGCTTCAAAAGATGTAAATATATTATAACAAGCCCTGATTTCCATCCCCAGGAACAGGTTTATTTCTGTGGTTTTGTTCTAAAACATTGCCTTTTACTGTGAGACTAGGGGAGTTTCCGTCCGTGCTCAGGTGTGATGGAGAAGTTGCAATACGCCAGCCTCCTCAGCCAGCTGCAGAGAGTAAAGGAGCAGTCCCAGGTGATCAATCAAGCAATGGCAGAGCTAGCCACCATTCCCTATCTACAGGACATCAGTCAACAAGAGGCAGAATTGGTAAGTATTTGTTTTTCTTTGTTTAAGACTTTCATAGGCTTTGAACCAAAATGCTATGATCTGGGAAAAAATTATGATAATAAACGTAGTCTGAAGGCAAACTCCCCAACCCTCATGCAGTATTCTCATGATGAAACGAAAGATGTAGGAGGGTGTGTGTGTCTCATTTTTATTTGTTCACGCTGTCTAGCTCACGCTTTTATAGCAAGAACTTTGTGATATGTGAAAACATAGAAAAGGGCTGATTATTCGTATTGTGTCTCAGCCATTTTGTTTTGAGTAAAATGAGATTTTAATAAGTTAAATCTTAAACGCCAAGATATGTTAATGTATGAAACTCATCTGTGGAAAAATGAGAGGAATTTTTGTGTAGAAAAAATGACCCTACAAAATAGTCTTTAGAGTTTCCTTAATCACTTCTAGTGTTATGATGTATATTGGCAATGCCAACACACACACTAGTTGTTTATCTGAGGGGAAAATGTACTCAGTCAAAATAGCTGTTTTCTAACTGAATTAACCAGTTAGCTCAGAAAACCAGACATTTTATCCTTACACAGACCCAGTCAAAAACCAGGTGAAGGAATGTCTCACAGAAACAATCCTCAAACAGATGTGTACGTTATAACCATAATTAATATTAGAAATGATAGGACCTCATCCAAAAAGCAATTACTGCACAGCGTGCTGCCCATTCAAGGAAAGGTAAAATTTACTCTAGATGGAGATCCTAATGTGTTGTAGTGAAGGGCTCTTTACTTTGAAGCTTTAATTGAGAGTAGCTAAAACTAATTACAGACCTGAATGGAATTCACACCATAAGGATGAGAACAGCCCAAACTGATTACCTGTAATTTTCAGATAAGTAAAGGAACCCTCCCTCTTTGAGCTTTCAAAGACGTAATCAAGAAATGAGCTGCCAACGTTTATAACGTTCATCTAAACCTGTTAAAAGTGTTAAATAAATACTGATGTTCAGAGTAAGTATATGAAATTGTCTGACTAACCAAATAATAAAATTATGCATACTAAAAATGCAAACTATGAAATGTCTATTAATCGAGGAATTATCAAGTCAAAACTGGCAGTAATACTGTATAAACCTTTATGGTTGTGTGCAGAACGCCTTCAAAAAGGCTAAGTGTTTATGCTGCCATTCATAAGGCATTCAGGAGTGCAGTAAGTATGGAGCTTTCAAAGTGCATATTATAGCCAATTTTAGATGATTAATGCTCCTCTGAGATAAGAGGAAGCAAAGAAAATGTTAATTTAAGAAGCTGGCAAAATGTTGATTCTGTCTTCCTGAAAAGCACATTCAAGATTTAAATGAAAAATACAGGGGAGTTGTCTGCACTTAAGTCTTCTTAACCACACATCTATGGTTTTTTTTTTTTTATGGAAATAGTTATTTTTCAAAATATAGACAAAGAACACCAAACTAGCATTATTGACATCCCTGTCTAACGTGTAATTTTCACTATCTGAAACCTTGTAAAATGGAATTTCATGGGATATTTTCATATTTACATGCCCATCAGAAAAAAATTAAATATATGTTTATGTATATGTGCATGCCAAATATTTAAAAATTATGTATCGTGCAAGATTTTGTCACCTTAAGAAATAGATTTTACTTTCCAACTTCCAGGTATGAGTTAACCTAGAAAACAAATCCTCGTAACACCTTATATGGTGCTATTTAAATAGTGACTGCTCAGTAGAAGATTGTTGAGTGACTCAACTCTCCGTCCTTCTACTTAAGCTTGTGATATCTAAACCACAAAAAGATTATCCAAGAGTCCATACTTCAGTGTCACAGGGAACTGAACTGATATTTGTTCTTCTTTTAGAGAACTTTTTTTTAAACCTTTGAATATCACGTGCTTTGATGCAGCTTTACTTTGCAGTCACATATGCACTGTGTATATGGGATTGTATATGGGGTTGTTTAAATTGGAATATGGCAGGTCCCTATTTTGGGCAAAGAGTAGAATGTTTAAAACTTGCCTTTGCGTGGGACCTAAAAAAGAAACACTTGGTTATTTCAAAATTTTCAACAAAGAAAAGAATAGTAAAAGAAGTTAAACGAGCTAGATTCTTTAAGAGGAAATAAAACGGCACAAATATAGTATTGTCCTCTGGTGAGCTTTTGCAGGATGCCTAGAATTATGATACATTAGCCTCAGGAGGAAATACTAAAACGCATTCATGTACTACATGCCATTTCCTGAGAGAATTAACTGCCGCCTTCATTCTTTACAACCCAAATCTGTTTTTAACAAAACATCAACACTTACTACATTAAAATCTATATGTTTTCTACAAATTTTCAAGAGGAATATTTTCATTGTTTCAATACTTTATGTGTGCAATAATACTCATCAATGACAGGCAGAGATGAGGTGGCAATGTTCACCGTAGGAAAGATGAGTAATAAAATCATCAGCGTACAAATGATTTTTTAATTAGGTTTTAATCTGTGTATTTAGAGAAGTTATTTCTGTGTGAATTCCACACTGATAATTTTTATCTTGGTGCCACAGCTGCAGTCACTAATGGCAGATGCTATGGACACCCTTGAAGGAAGAAGAAACGATAAAGAACGTGTGTGGAATACAATTCAAAAGGTAAAACTTGGAGCTGAAGGAAAAAGGCCTGTTATTCTCAAAGAAATTTCCATCTTGGGTCAAAGTTATTTAGAAGATAAAAACAAATGAAAGTTCTTTGGGTTGTTTTTCATTTGTTTTCTTTTTTAAATAAATGCAGCACTTGCTTGCTCTCTCTCGCTCTCGCGCGCGCGCTCTCTCTCTCTCTCTCTCTCTCTCTCTCTCTCCCCCTCTCTCCTCCACCCCCTCTCTCTCTGGAAGTGTGACCAAAATCAAATATGGATTTTTTTTATCTGTTCCCTCAGGTCTTCTACTCCTTTTCCAACTGAATGTGGTGATACGCTTTCATGATTCTTCATCATTATCATGCTCATTTTCATATTCTATTTTCATTATCTGCTTTTTCATTATGGGTTATTATTAGTATAATTTTTAAAGCTCTTTTATCAGTGTTTTAGTCCACTCCCCAACTATTTCCCCCATTTTTGTCACTTGAGGAATAATGGCTACGTGTCAGGGAACTGCAAAGGAACTAGCACGTTGGTATTTTTGGTGGAGTAACATCCCTTAGTTGGCTACTGGAGTTTAAATGCCTAAGTACTGAGATGTACCTGAGCCCAGATACTCAGGAGACTTGCATGACACTATATAGGACCATCTGAAAATGAAAAGTCAGTCATGTTGAGTCTCCAGTCCAGCTCAATGTAGTAAATTCTGATCAATCTACTCCCCATTCAGTCTCCTCCACAAAAGGAGACTGGTATCAGGTGACATGAACGAGACAAGCAAACCAAAGAACCTTCAGTTTACAAGGTAACAGCCAGCCCTAACATATTCTGGTGCATCTGAGGAAACATGTGTTTTCTGTAATTAACTCAGAGGCCCTATCATATACATTTGACCCTGGAATAATGCAGGAGTCAGGGGTGCAGAGGAAAATCCGCATGTAACTTTTGACTCCCCAAAAACTTTCCTAATAGACTACTGTTGACCAAAAGCCTTACCAATAACATGAACAGTTGAATAACATATTTTGCATGTTATATGTATTATATAATATATTCTTACAATGAAATAAGCTAAAAAAAGAAAATATTATTAAGAAAATCATAAGGAAGAGAAAATATACATACTATTAATTGGAAGTGGATCATCATAAAGGTCCTCATCCTCATTGTCTTCATGTTGAGTAGGCTCAGGAAAAGAAGGAAGAGGAGGCATTGGTCTTGTTGTCTCAGGGGTGGCAGAAGCAGAAGAAAACCCACCTATCAATGGATCCATGCAGTTCAAATGTTGCTCCAGGGTCAGTCATATATAAATAAAACAGAAATCAATTGACATCAGCAAATAGTTGTTGAATATGTATCCCCTGTGCTGGAAAGAATGCTAGGTATTAGGAATACTGTGTTGGGCAAGACAGACATAGCCCCTGCCTATATGGTCTTTATGGTCTAGACAGTTACTTATAAGCTTACTGAATATTACAGAGAAAAGGACATGTTCAATGATCTATGGAAATAAATAGGAGAATAGCCTGGTCAGGAAGGTTGGAAAAGCTATCTCTGAGAAACTGATATTTACACAACATTAAATGAACGTGTCAGTTATCCAAGGTGAAAGGGATATTTCTAAACAGAAGAAACAGTTTGCACCAAGAATGCAAAGAAAGAATGGCACATTCAAAAACTAGCAAAAGAGTATAGAAGATATTTCCAAATGAAGTGCAGAGACAGAAGTCAAATTACAGAACGCTTATAAATTAGGGATTTGGAATGTTTCAGAGTGCATTTAACTAGAAAATGTTTTTGAGACATCTTTGGGGCTGTTGTGGGGAGAACAGATTGAGGGGCTACAGAAATGTGGGGAGGTCAGTTATATGGTGGTGATCTTCATCTAGGTGAGACATGGTGGTGGATTGGTCTAGAGTGGTGGGCATAGAGAAGGTGAAAAACAGACAGATACAAGAAATATTCAGGAAGCCAAATCTATAGGCCTTGTTCACGGATGGGATATAGGAGTTGAAAGAATGAAGATAAGATTGATGCTCAGATATTTGCTTGAGAAATTGGACAGGGGATAGGGAAAGGTTTGCTGGTGCCATTTACTAGGGAAGAAGACACTGTCGTAGCAGCAGCTTTTGGCTGAGAATATAAACTCCTTAGAGGTCAGTTGGGAGAAACCATGCCAGATATTTGAATGGGAATTTAATATAAATAATGGTTAGCCAACCATTTGAAGCTGTTAACTAGGTAACTGAAAAAACAAATGAGAACAATAAGTTATCATGGAAGAAGCAATTAAAGCAACTACCACCTCTTAGGGCTGGGGAATCAAAGAGAAGTTAGAATGGCTAAAACTTAGAAACTTGGATCAGGGACCCTACTAAGCCAAAACTCAGACTCTCCACTAGAAGATGCTGTTCAGCTAGTATTAGTGTCTCTGAGCTTGGGGGAGGAGTCCTGAAGGGCTGAGACTCAGACCTCTGAGAAGGGGCCAATAACCCACAGGTGCTGTGGGAAATGATGGGGAGGGATGTGGTAATAAAGGTAATTTGCAACTTTTGGAAAAAACAGATTCAGCTGCTACTACAGAAAAGAATGTATGTTTCTGGATTGGAGGTTTGTTGAAGGGATGTTCCCAGGAACCCCTAAACAGACAGAAGTAAATAGGAAGCAGGGAGGAAGGAGAAAGTCCCTTCTTTCCTCTCTAGCATCCCCTATTGACAGAAGCTAACAGTCAGCAAAGAAGAAATGGGGTTTGCAGAGTCCCAGACATGGCATCACAGAGCTGACTGTAAAAGGATGGGTTTGGAAATGAGAGACTGTAGATTAATAACTAATGCAAGAGTGCATTGAACATAGGGTGCTGGCAAGATATCCAAGCTGAAATACAGGAGCCTGGAGTTCTGGATAAAAGACTGAATGAAGGTAGAGATTTCTTAATGGCAAATTGGTGTTAGCTGAAATCATTTGAGTGGGTGACATGGCTGAGAAAGAGTGTATAAAGAGAGAAGAGAGCCTTGAGGAGTACATTTAGGACTTAGGAGGAGAAGCCTACAATGGAAACTAAAAAGGTGTGATTGGAGCTAGAGGTCAGCCAAAGCTCACGCTGATGAGATTCAAGCAATATAAGCAACTGTCACTGTTGGCTATAGCGATAATTGTTTAGAACAGGAGTCAGCAAACTGTGGTCTGCAGTCAAATCCAGCATACCACCTATTTTTGTCAATAAAGTTATTTCACACAGCCATGCCGTTCATTTACGTATTGTCCAAGTCAATTTGCCTGAGTTGAATAGTTGCACAAAGACTAAATTAACTCCCAAAGCCTAAAATATTTACTAACTGGCCCTTTACAGAACAAGTTTTCTGTACTCCGGTTTAAAGCATTATCCCTTCCCAAAATTTTGCATTTGTCAGTAAATATTTATATTTATAAATCCAAAAGATAATAGAACAACAGTTTAATTATTATATTTTAAGGACCAGCTAAAAAAGTGAAAGAGAGATTGACATCTGTCTATATCTTGTAGACAACCACTAACTCCATCTCATTCTAAGCTAGTGTTTTTGATGCCCACATTCATAGGAGCACTTTTCCTGTGGCTTCTTACTCTGTCTCTGTTGCACTTATCTATTGCTGTGTTACCAACCACCCCAAATGTAGCAATTTAAAATAACAATTCAATATTATCTCACAGTTCTATCAGTTGACCAGACTCCACTAGGTGGAGAACAAAATGATAGCGACCATCCTGGAAACAGGTTCGGTAGCAGGACAGTGGCTCTGTGTCTCAGGCTGGAAAACATGCCTTCAAGCAAACAGAGGATAGTAAAGTCAAGGCCTCCAAGACTGTCACACAGCAGAGCCCCTCCACCGCTGGGTGTCCAGAAAGACTCACTGGTGAGCAGCCAATCTTTCCAAATTAAAAGTCCTGGTAATGATCATAGCTTTCTAAATGGAAGCTCCTGAGAGGTCTTTATGAAGATGTGAATGAGAAGGAACAGGGTGCCAAATTTTTCCCAAGGGCTTTTAATTTGGTTAATGTGATTCTAGAAAAGATGATCGTATCACTTTCAGACAATTCCGGTAGCAAGTAACTAATTTCCTTTTACTGCTACAGAGTTAATTTGAGTGTGCAGAAAAAAATAATTAAAAAAAAAACCTAATTGTACAAGCTACACTGTGTTCTGAGCCCACTAGAAGTTGATATCAGCATCACCACCTCTGAGATCTGTTATCTGTAATAGAAACAGCTGTTATACCTAATGAAAACACTTGAAATTTTCATCTGAAGCAGCAGAATTATAGCAGAACCTCCTAGTTCCACATAGTTAAGGGGTCTGTCAGAATCCCCATTACCTAACACAATTTTCAGGGCTCTACTTTGTTATAGGTCTATAAAAAGCCTATCAAGAAGAAATCTGATTCATGACAGCTGACCTGTCTACATTTTGTTTTC
Source organism: Avahi laniger (assembly GCA_963575035.1). Taxonomy (NCBI): domain Eukaryota; kingdom Metazoa; phylum Chordata; class Mammalia; order Primates; family Indriidae; genus Avahi; species Avahi laniger. Next base: position 8,836 of record CAUYSK010086180.1, on the reverse strand, counting down.
TTTGAAGTTTCTCTAGGAACTCAAAAAGAGAGAGAATGAAACAAATGTGTTTTTTCTGATTCAACAGAACTAAAATATATTCTATATGAAGTTTTAGGAAAGTGGTTGTCTTTTTTTTGGCTTTGCAGAATATTTCCTTTCCAGAAATTAACTTAAAAAAGATATATGCCTGTTGGTTTAGCTATGCAGATACAAAAATAAGTAGATTATGTAAAAAAAAAAAAAAGTGAATTTTCTGTGTTGGAAAGTCCCATGCCACAGCATATTTAATTAAGGATATCACACTATATTTGGCTTTATCCTACGATAAAAACACCTGAGGAAACACACCCTTTTGAACATCCCACAAGTCTTGCTGACACCACACTGTTCGTTCACACATTCATCATTTACTGGGCACCTACTCGGTTTCAGACACTGTTTTAGACATGGAGATACAGCTATGAAAAAGTAGTGTCCTCATAACATTTGCACTCTACTAAAGTAGGCAATACACTACCTAATGAAATATAGAATATGTTATAAAGTAATAAATGCTATGCAGGGAGGAAACACGATAGGAAAATGGAAAGTGCCAGATGAGGGAGCAAATCATGCAAATATTTGGTGAAAATCACTCCAAGTAAAGGAAACAGCATTTGCTAAACCCTGAGATTGGAGTGTGCCCAGCATGAACATGGAACAGAAAGAAGGACAGGGTGACTGGAGTAGAATGAACAAATCTAGTAAGAGGTTAAGTAAGAGAGGACATAATGCTTTACAAAGAAACACTCTAGGCTGCTAAATTGAGAGCAGATCGAAGGGGACAAGGGTAGAAGTAGGGAAACTAGTTAGTCGGTTACTCAGAAGAGTAATAATGGTGGCTTGAACCTTGAACCCAGGTGGTGTGATTGGAGGTGAGAAATGGTCAGATTCTCTCTTCTATTCAGAAGAAGGGCAAATGCTTACTTACAAGGAGGCTAGTATAGTAAAAACAAAAACAAACCAAAAAAAAAAAAAACCCTGAAATATCAAGTTGGAGACATACAAATTATGTCAGAAGCCATTTCTTTTCCCTGGGCCTCAGTTTTCTCCTCTGTAAAATAAGGATATTGGACTAGAAGATTCTAAGTTCCCTTCTGGCTCTAAATGAATGGATCTTTTGAAAGCCAGACCATCAAAATGAAAGGATAAGAGTTTACCAGGTCCTTAATATGTGCCAACATTCTCCTATTTACTTTGTACATACCAACTCACTAATTCTCACCTGAGGTAAAAAGTATAATTTATTAAACAGAGACATTTAGCAGTTTGCCTAAAGTCATAAAGCCAGCAAGTGAAAGAGCCAGGACTTGATCTGATCCTAAGCCTAAACTCTTTCTTGATAGAAGCCCAAGCTCGGGCCGGGCGCGGTGGCTCACGCCTGTAATACTAGTACTCTGAGAGGCTGAGGCGGGCGGATCATTTGAGCTCAGGAGTTCCATACCAGCCTGAGCAAGAGCAAGACCTCGTCTCTACTGAAAAAAATAGAAAGAAATTAGATGGACAACTAAAAATATATAGAAAAAAAATTAGCCAGGCATGGTAGCACATGCCTGTAGTCCCAGCTACTTGGGAGGCTGAGGCAATAGGATCACTTGAGCCCAGGAGTTTGAGGTTGCTGTGAGCTAGGCCAATGCCACGGCACTCTAGTCCAGGCAACAGAGTGAGACTCTGTCTCAAAAAAAAGAAAAAGAAGCCCAAGCTCCCTGAAAAAACCTGAGTGACCAGCATTGTTCTTGCATAGCTGAGCATTCAGGTATGAGGACAATTGGGGAATTAAGGTGACCTCCAACCAAAGTGGAGTGTGCCATAAACTAGCCCAATGTGTCTTCAATTCTCAAAATAAAGTTCTTTCGATATAAACCAAAGAAGTTGCTAAGGAATTTTTGGTTTCCATCTATAACCAGAAAGAATGCAGAGCCTAAATCTGAAAATCCTTGACCATTAATTCGGCTCCCACTCATGGGACCTTGGGCACAGCCTTCTGCGAAACATAATGTGGTCATACCCCTACCACTTTCAGATCCTGTGATTGCCTGTTACTATTCAATCCTAAGGTCCACTGAAGCTTTATGAACTATCCCCGAAAATAAATAGAAGAGAGTCTTGAAAAAAATGTACCAACTCGTAAGTTGCAACATCACTATTTCTTCTCACCAGAGAATCAAACAGGTGAACAATACTCTGTGTGCAGCTCAGAAGAAAAATTTCTTTGCTCTTCCTTTACAAAGCATAAATCTGACACTGAAAAGATCAGAATTTAACCTAATATATAGTATTGTCTTGTCCTGATTTAAAGACATGCCTCTGGATCACTGATTTGAGACTAAATGAGGAAAATAAAACTGTGTTATTTTAAAAGTAATAAGAGATGTTCTAGCATATAAGTGTGGATCTGTGAGTTTTCATGAGGAGAAATGCTACTTTAAAGTTCCATCTAATATTATAACATAGTTCATCATGAGCTTCAATGAATCTAACTAATGGAGTGTAAGTAGATATCTTTAAAGCATCCATAAGAATTTATTCAAAATTATTTAGCTTTTTATGTTCCTTTTTACTTCAAAATCTTAACTTATAAATCATACTTATTGCCATTATACAGAAATGGCATTTATTGATGTACTAATTTGGTCTTTTAAGATGAAAATGTGGTAGAATTGTGTGTTACTTAGCAACTCTGTTCTGTTCGAGACTGTTGATATGGGCTAAACAAACAAGAGAGAATACAAATTTGGGAGATGGGGTAGAGGTAGTTGGTTGAGGAGGGAAAGGAACGAGCAAATTGGAACATTTTATTTACTTTTCACTTCAGCATTTAAACCTGAATCCTTCCAGAATCTCTTCTGAGAGAGATTGCACATGCGGCACTATCATTCATTGACCAGACATTTGGGCTAATATGTGGTTAGGTTAGTCCTTCTGAGAGCACTGCTGTCTTTTCAAAGATTCAGCAGCCGTACGTCTCATTTGCAAAGCAGTTTTCCAGCAATCAGGCTTTTCCTGTGTGTCTTGTTCTTCACGGAGTCTCCACAGATTTATTGCAATTTGATTGTGAATCTTCTGCCTTTTGGTTATGGGCTTCCTCATTAGCATATCCCCAAATTCCTTTACAGTGTGTGCACCAAGCACTGCTAAGCAATTCTGTCCAAGATGCAATTCAGATCATGCAGAGAAGCCTAAGTGCTCATATTGCTGACCACAGTGGAGAGGGGAGGAAAGGCTCTGAGGACAAGCAGGGAGGGGGCCAAGACCCAAGCGGCTGGAGGAGACCAGGTTCCTGGAATGGATCACTGTGGTTCTGGGATAAATGAATCTCTATCAACGGGCATCCAGGCAGGCAGTTGTTGTGGAGGAGCCTTAATCAAAGTCCTAGCAGAACCCCATGATTGTGGCCAGAGGCTGATCTCTGGGGCAATCAGACCTTGGAATAGAGGACCTCATCCTCAAATGTTACATACAGTAAAGCCCAGGGCTGGCTTGGGCAGTGGAGAAAGCTGAAAATCTTGGTCTGGCCATCTTCACCTCCACAGTGCAATGCCTCAAATCCAGATGGTGAATTTCAATTATCATTTAAACCAACATCTTCCTCCTCCACCTTGAGGGAAAAAATATGGGGATAATTTGTTTAGCATTTTCAGCAGCTGCATTTGCTAATCACCCACTTCTCACCTGTGCTTGTTCTTGCCTCCAAAACTGGAAACATCTCTTTTATATACTTTGTTGGCTGAAAATACTGTCTTCTAAAACTTTGATGATTTGGTAGGAAATTCTGCTGCAGAAGTATTTCTGTGTAGGAGTCAAATCCTAGCATGGCCCTCATCGAGGAAGCATGTGTCCAGAAGCTCGATCATTTTTAAACAGTTTATCAGCAGACAGACAATGCTAATCTGCCATCACTCACATATATGTACCTAATATAATGCTGCGTTACCCAACAAATTACCAAACTATGTGAGCCTGTCTGAAGCTTGCTTTTTAATAACTACCACAATTGGAACAAGCTATAGAAAAATATATTTCAGCTGAATAAGTTAATTAATAATGACAATGATCAATATCAGTGATTATTATTGATCTCTTAGCATTTCAGCATGTTAACACATTTAATGATTGCAACAACCCTATGAGAGAGAGATCATTATCTCTCCTTTGAAAGATGAAGAAAAATAACTATGTAGAATTAGCAAGAAAACAAGCCCAAGTTTGCAGTGACAGGGTTAGGTTTTGAATCAGATGTGTTTAGGTCAAAGGCTCTGTTCTTAACAGTTAGCTAGAACACTCCTGTTAAACCAAATGAAGCATCTAAAAGTCAAAGGCACATTGTCTGACCGGAGTTCAGAGTCTGTAAGACAGCCAACAAGACGACCCTCGAGTCTACTTTTTGGCAGGAGGTGGAATGGAAGCATCAGAGGCAACTGTAGGCAACCTTTGTCCACCTCTCGGTCACAGCCTGCTGCCCATCTGGAGATGTGCTCACAGTGCTTCATGGTGGCTGCCTGACCAAGTCTGAACCTTGGCACCCACTGCTTTTCCCTGAATCATGCTGCTTTTACTGTCCTCCCTCACCATTCTTCCCTTCGTAGACATACCATGTTTAGATTTGCTTTGACAGTTCACCATTTTCTCTCTTCCTGTAACTTCAGAACTTTAAGAAAACAGCTTAGAAATCTAGTCATTTCTGTAGTGTACTTACTGTTGCTCTGAAGGTCACTTTCTGGTGAATTATCCAAATCAGTATTCTGAGATGCACCAGGCTTTCATTGAAAACACAATATTACAAACACACATTGCCATAACTCTTCCAAGTTTTACCATCACAACACAGAGAGCCTTGAGGCTAGGTCTGGACTAGCACAAAGTTTACCTTCTTCACTTCCTGGGCTTTCTCCCTGCCTGACCCACTTATGAGCTAATATGGGGAAGTAACTAAAACAAAAATTAGAATTGTTCACATTACACCAAACCTATGAGAGTTTTTGTCTTTGTAAAAGCTTTTCAACATGCATCTTTTTAAAAAAGTTCGGTGTAATATTCTGGAGAGGGAGAGAGAAGCATATTTCTCAATTGTATTTTGAACTGAAAAGTTAAGTTTGCTGTTCATTCTGCAAGTTGCTTCCTTTAAATTACCAAAAGTGTCTTCTTTGCTTGGCAGCCCAGCATTTTATTGCATGTCTTTTATACATTAAGTTTTGCAATCCTTTATAATTCTGGAGAATAACAGAATAACAGCTTATACCACTTGGTAGCTAAATGAACCATAGGACATCTCCATTCTGTATTGAAAGTGGGATTAATACTGAGTTCAGAGCAATTGACTTGTAGCTCATTCAGTCATTTATAGTATACTCATTATGTCTTTCATCTTTTGGAGAAGGGCAAAAATAAAAGTGCCTTTACATGCAGCTCTAAAAGAAAGGTGTGGGTCATTTATTCTTCTGATTGTGACTTAAAATGTGAACATGTGGAGGAGGAGGCAAGATTGTAATTTAATACACACAAATTTCATAAGAAAAAATATATCTCTCGGCATCATCAAAACTGTATAAAACTAAGGTGTACTCTACTAAAAATGGCTTTTTGCTGGAAAGAGACTCTGGAGAGGAACATGAGATGGCTGGTGAAAGACGGCTGCTGGACATAACGTCGGAGAGATCCTGACCTAGAGATAGCGCACAGTTAGGCCCATCTCTTTTTAAAAGGCATTTGAGAGGCTTTTAACTTCCCCAAACCTCTTACAAAGAGAAGAGAAAGGCCCTTCAGTTTTATAGTGGGTGATTCACTTTATCATATTGATAAAGATATTTAGAAGCAACTGGGAAAATCAATTCAAGAAAGGAAAGCACATCTTCTTGAGATACAGGGGTAGAAAAAAATCACTTTTTAGAAGCCTATGATAGAGTACTTCCCCTTCTGATTATATGGAGTAAATGTGCTTTTCTCTACTCATCCCATTGTATGTAACTAAAAACCCTGGACATTACATGTATAATAAAACAAGCAACAAGTATAACCATCTAAAAGGTAGAATGAAAAAGGTAGACAAGCAAGGGACATGGGGACCCAGGGAATGACACAGTAATGAGTTCACTGGAATTTTTTTTTTTTTTTTGCCTCATACATCTCACACTTGGAACTGAAGAAACCGATAACCCGGAAACACCAGCAAGTGCAGACTAAAGAAAACCCCCAACCAAAGCCCTTTCTCTTTAGCCAAAGGACGAAAAAAAGGGCAGCCTGTCAAAACAGAAAACTTTCAGACAATAACCTCTCTACTCCAGCCAAACACCACAAAACAAATACTGGTCCTACCCCCAGCCCTGTCAGCAAAGGCCAAGAGATTCAACTTCTACCCTCACCAGGCCTCAGGGTCTCCCTGTTTTTCCACCCTAACAGGGGAGTCAGAAAAGACAAAGTAAAGAGACTGGACTTTTATCCCCAGCAAGCAGTAAGTCCTTCCTTTTCCTCCCCCTTCTCTTGCTGGTAAGATGGCAGAGGAAGACTAGTAGAGGGTCAGGATTTTTACCACCCAGCAATGGGAATGAATCTTCTCCCACAATGTGGGATCAGTGAAGGCCACATGGGGATCAGTGATGAGGTACTTCTACCCCTGCAAGCTAGTGAGGTATCAGCGGAAATTTAGTGAGGAGCTTAAACTTTCACACCCATCCAGAAAACATGAGGAGCTCGACTCTCAGGTGACACAGAGGCTGAGTTAGGAACCTGAATGTCTGTCCCCACCAGGAAGTACCAAAGCAGTGCCCCTCCCTTCCTCTGCTTTATCAGTGTCAAAAAAAAAAAAAATCCACCTAAACCAAGAGGTTTAAATAAGAGCTAGAGTTTCACAACAGAATGCCTAAAATGTACCAATTTCAATCAAAGATCACTCATCATACCAAGAACTAGGAAGATCTCAAACTGAATGAAGAGAGACAATCAATAGATGCCAACACGGAGATGTCAGGCCTATTAGAATTATCTGACAAATAGTTTAAGGCAGCCATCATAAAAATGTTTTAATGAGCAACTATAAACACATTTAAATGAAAAAATAGTCTCCATACATAAATAGAAAGTCTCAGCAAAGAAATAGATTATATAAAGAAGAACCAAATAGATATTTTAGAACTGAAAAATAAATAACTGAAACTAAAAAAACCACTGTATGGGTTCAACAGCAGAATGGAGGAAACAAAGGAAAGAATCAGTGAAAGGAAAATAGGATGATAAAAATTACCCAATCTTAACAACAAACAGAACATAAACTGAGGGGGAAATGAACAAAGCCTCTGGGACCTGTGCTGTGAGACTACAACAACAGATCTAATATTCGTGTCATCGAAGTTTCAGAAGGAGAGTTAAAGTGGGCAGGACTGAAAAAGTATTCAAAAAAGAAATAATGGCTGAAAACTTTCCAAATTTGACCAAAAGACATAAAATTATAAATTCAAGAAGTTGAGGTGAATACCAAACAGAATAAACCAAAAGAAATTCATACCAGGATACATCATAGTAAAACTTCTCACAATGAAGGACAAACAATCTTGAAAGCAGTGAAAAAGAAATGCACTACCTTTCCCTATGGAAAAAACAATTCGAATGACGGTGGCTTTCTCATAAAAACACATGGAGGCCAAAAGTAAGCAGTACAATATTTTTCAAGCACTAAAAGTAAAGAATTATCAACCCACAGTGTTATTACAGCCAATGAAATATCTTTCAGGAATGAAGAAGAAATCAAGACATTCTGAGAGGAAGGAAAATCAAGAGAATTTATCACCAGGAGACCTACCCTAAAAGAATGGCTAAAGAAAGTTCTCTAAATAGAAAGGAAACAATAAAAGAAAGACCTAAAATATCAAAAAGACTGAAAGAACACAGTAAGCAAAAATATGAGTAAATACAATAGACTGTCCTCCTCTTCATTATGTTTGATGAGGGAAACAAAATTAATAACACTATATAATGTTCTAATGTATATAAAGAAAATATTTAAGATAATTATAAATAGGAAAGACAGTAAAGAAAATAATGATTCCACACTTTAATCAAATTTAAAATGAAAGCACCAGGCCAGGCGTCGTGGCTCACGCCTGTAATCCTGGCACTCTGGGAGCCGAGGTGGGAGGATTGCTCGAGGTCAGGATTTCGAGACCAGCCTGAGCAAGAGTGACACCCCATCTCTACTAAAAATAGAAAGAAATTAGCTTGACAACTAAAAATATATAGAAAAAATTAGCCGGGCATGGTGGTGCATGCTCGTAGTCCCAGCTACTCAGGAGGCTGAGGCAGGAGGATTGCTTGAGCCCAGGAGTTTGAGGTTGCTGTGAGCTAGGCTGACACCATGGCACTCTAACCCAGGCAACAGAGCGAGACTCTGTCTCAAAAAAAAAAAAAAAGGTGAAACACCAATAGACTATGATAAATTATACATATTTTAAAAGAATGTGTGTGTGTGTGTGTGTGTGTGTGTGTATATACACACACATATATAAAATACCTAGAGCAACTACTAAAAAAGCTATACAAAAGTGGGCTGAAGGTGGTGGCTCACACCTGTAATCCTAACACTTTGGGAGGCCAAGGTGGGAGGATCACTCGAAGCCAGGAGTTTGAGACAAGTCTGGGCAACATAGCGAAACCCCATCTCTACAAAAAATTTAAAAATTAGCCAGGCATGGTGGCACACACCTGTAGTCCTAGCTACTTGGGAGACTGAGCCAGGAGGATCACTTGAGTCCCCGAGTTGGAGGTTGCAGTGAGCTGTGATCATGCCAGTGTACTCCTGTCTGGGCAACAGAGTGAGACCCAATTT
>CAUYSK010086179.1:0-27515 GCA_963575035.1 Avahi laniger | reverse complement strand
TCTTTGAAATAATGAATGAGACCAAAATAGAAGACAATGGTTTGTGACAAAAGTCTGTCCAGGTGTGTTGACAGACTTCAGTATTTCTTCCTGCAATGTGAGTTAAGTTAATGAGAACTCAGGGAAGGGACCAGAGGTATTTGTTTTCTTATTTGGTAGGTCCGGTCTTAAGGCAGATAAGGGAGCTTCAGAGAACGTTCACCCTGAGCTTTGGGAGAGACAGAGGATTGAAAGACAGGGTAGGGGGCAGGTCAAGGAGACCTTGAGGCTTCTTCTTCAGTTCAGCACATCAAATTCTGAGCCCCAACCAGAAGGAATGGATAAGAGTGGTACCACCTGGTTTATGCTTCTAAGCTAAAGATTGTTTTGTTCATTTCATGCGCCAGTGGTTGGGCGTTGTCATGGTATTTACCAGCCCACAGCAGTCTGGACCACTGTGCTCCTACTTCACTGTGCATTCAGAGCGCAATGGCCCAGACTGCTTGTGGTCCCAGATGCTTAGGAGGAGCAAATGTAAATCCTCTTTGTAATAAAATATCATCCTGGGCATCAAATTAAACCTGCAAACAATATTGAAATGCAAAGACTCATGTGATAAAAAAGAAATAATAATAATCTGGCAAACTGGGAAGCAAGACATCATAAATGAGAACAGGATGAAAAAAAAATGATAATAGAAACAGACCTAAAGGGGCTCCAGGTATTGCGTATTTGGTTAAACATTATCCTGGGTGTGTCTGTGAGGGTGTGTCTGGATGAGATTAAGATTTGACTCAGTGGACTGAGGAAAGCAGATTGCCCTCCCCAAGGAGAGGGGTCCTCATCCAATCCAATGAAGGTCTGAATAGAACAAAAAGGCTGAAAGAAAGAAGATTGTCTCTCTCTCCCTGTCTTGGAGCTAGGACATCAGTCTTCTCTTGCCTTCTGACCCAAATTCAAACTGGAACTTACACCATTGGCTTTACTGGGTCTCTAACTGGCCAAAGGCAGATCTTGGGACTTCTCAGCCTCCATAACTGCATGAGCCAATTCCTTATAATAAATATATGCAGAACCTATCGGTTCTGTTTCTCTGGAGAACCCAGACTGATACAGATTTTGGTACTAAGCATAGGGTTCTGCTATAACAAATACTTATGTGTGTATTAATAAAAGCAGCTTTGGAACTGGGTAATGGGTAGAGGTTGAAAGACTTTTGAGATTGTTCGGTTGACATATCTCAATAAAACTGTTGTGTTTTTTTTCTTTTTTTTTTTTAAAAAAGCTGTTGTTTCTAAAATATACATTAAATACTATAGGGAAAGTCAGAGTGACACATAAATACTAGTACTGAGCCAGTGGCAGGATGGAGGAAAACCATGCTTTGCTGGACCATCCTTGATAGAATCATCATGGGCTGTTTTAGAGGCTCTAGAGAAAGGATAAGAATGCGATGAAGTGATTCCTGAGACCAGCACTGGATGATGGAGTGGGTGGAGCCAGCAGTCAGTCAGCCCTCTAGTTGGAGTGGTCACTGCAGACCATGCCCAAGGAGGAAAAAGGAACTTGCACTGGGGTAGTGGCTTGTTTTGCGATTATACGTCAGACAAATATAATGCTTCTCGGTAGCATTCTAGTTATTCCAGAATACTACTGAAAACTCTAAAACCTAGAATATTAATCTCTCTTTCAAACTCAGAGTCTACCTTCCAAATCAAATATTTTGTGTCATGACCTACTGAGAAAAATGCACCCAATGAAACCTTACGCGAGTGCAGGAAATATGTCAGATTCCCGTATTTAAGTGAAAGGAGTCCTCCCTTAATCCAGGGGAAAATGGAGCAGTGGGTGGGGCAGTCAATGGCGGTGTCCAAACAGCCCCAGGCTGCTGTGCGCTCGGTGAGTAAGCCTGAGTCCACCAAAGCCGCAGCCTCGCCCAGGGTAGTCTGGCAGCCAGTGACGTTGAAGGGGAGAAAAAATTCATTTCTTTTTTCAACCCTCATAAATTCATTGCTGGGGCAGATTCCTGTTAACAAAACAGGTTAACGAGAAAAACAAGCATTTTTATGTACTCGTGCCATGACCACCACGCAGGTGAAAGCGACTTTCATGAAGCAGTGGCTTAGGGCCTTGCAGCACCTCATCTAAGAGCGACAATTCTAGAGCAGCGACAAGACTAAGGGAGAGAAGTTCCAGTCTCTCAAGGTGGGAAAACTGTGGGGAGGGAGTAAGGTTTGCTCTCCGAGTCCCCTAGCCACGCCAGCGCCAGTTTCTGAGCTGATAAGAGCCCAGAGCCATCTCCAGTGAAGACAGAATTTATGTCTGTCTTGAGGCAGGAAAAGTGGGGAGGGTAGAAAGATCTTTTGTGTTTGTGGATCGCCGTCCTCCCATCAGGCAAGCATGGGGAAAGTCAGTGCCCCACCTGCATTTTAACCTTTTTCAGCTCAACAATCCTCAGTATGCTGGAGAGAAATATTTTGGTTTCCGTCAACTTCACAGTCAAAGTGAAAGGAAGATGTCTGGACCGCTGTCATACCCTCTGGAGAGATTGGGTGAGGTGTCAAACACCGCAAAGGAGGAACCCATGGAGGGGACTCGGGATTCAATATTTTCTTTCCATTTTTACACATGAATTAATGGTCCACTGAGATTCAAAACAGCTATTGAACTTGGAGAAACAAGAGACAATTGTTCTAGGGACCTGCCCCTCCACCCAAGCCTAAGAGGAACTCTGGTTTTCCTGCAAGGGTCTCCCGCCACAACAAGCAGAACTCTCCGGCATGTGTGGGGAGACTGGACTTCACCCTCTTTCCACAGAACCGATGTTCCTGATAGAGCAGTCTTTTTATCCATTGACAAGGTTGTGTCCAATTCATTGATCATGCATCACGTGACCTACGTAAGCTTATAAAACAATGTTTAAAAACAGATTTCAATGGGGGCAGTTTTTTTTTTATTAAGGAATTTTGGTCATCAGTTCGCTTGAATTCTAAAAGTGAATTAAACAAATTTTTGGTTTTTTGTTTCTTTTTCCATAGCATCTCTCAGGGAAAGGAGGCAGCAAGATGTACAAAAAAGGTCTTTGGCCCCAAAAGCCAATACTGGTTCCAACACTTGTATGTCCTCAGATTAATTATACAACTTTTCTGAGCCTCAACCTTTTAAATCTAAAAATGGGAATAGGCTGGTCTCAAAGTAGTGTGGGGGTTAGCGAAAGCTCAAAGTGGACATTTTAGGGGGGTAATAAATTATTTTTAGGCGAATTCAGTGGGCTTGAAGAACATACAATGATCTGCGGCAGAGTCTGTTGGGCCTGGAGAGCCCAAACAATGGTTTGTGACAAAAGGCTGTCGAGTTGTCTTGACAGAATTCCGTCTTTCTCCTGTCATATGGGTTCAGTTATTGAAAATGAAGGGAAGGGACCAGAGGTCATTGTTTTCTTCTTTGGTACGTCGGGACTTTAGGCAGATAATGGAACTTCAGCCTGTGCTTTGGGAGAGGAAGAGGATTGAGGCCGGCACAGGGGATTGTTCCCATGTGTGGGTCTGTCTGGTCTTTATGCAGTGCAAGAGAAAAGTCTCTTCCAGCTTTTGCTGATCTCTAAGGACCTTTAATTTAAAATATGCACTATACCAGGGAGCCATATTTTGGGGTGAAGCTCCCCACGCTCCTGCAGTAGTGAGTTATCTCAGTTGATTTTCACAGCCAGTTACAGATCAAACCCCTTCCCCTCCTCATTGCTGCACTTTACTAGTCTTTAAAAATAAATAAATAATTTTTTAAAATAAAAAATGAATTAAAAAAACACAAAAATGGAATTAATTATACCAAACTCATAGAATTGTTGTAGAGTTTAAATAAACATCTTCGACTGTGAGTAAACACCATTCTCTCCACGCATGCAGGTGAATGCCAACATCGCCCTAGACGTTTGGTTGTCCAGCTGGGATCCTCCCTACCATGGCTACATTTTGAAATCTCCTGAGAGCATTGAACAAATACAGTTCCCAAACTCTACCCCTAGAAATTCTGATGTAATTGATCTGGGGTGTGACCCAGGCATCATTAGTTTTAAATAGCCCCCAGGCAATTCTAAACAGCAGCCAGGATTCAGAATCAATGGGTAGGAGAGTTCTCAAGTTGACATCTAGGAGTCAGTTCCAACAGGATCTCAGGGTTGATCACAGAATGAGAATTCCAGGGCAGGGCCCCGCCCTATGCCTACTGCATCAGAATCTCTGGGAGGAGCCCTAAAATTCTCCACTTTTAACAACTTCCCCAAGTAATTAGAATGTGTACTAAAATTCAACACCAGGAAGGAGAAGAGGGTGTAAATCAATGATTCCTAAATCTGGTTGTAAAAAACACTTCTCTGAACCCCACTCCCAGAAAGGATGATCTTTTAGATAGATAGATAGATAGATAGATAGATAGATAGATAGATAGATAGATAAATGATAGAGATCTAGTCAAGTGTTCTGTGACTTGGGAACCACTCGTCTAGACTTCCACCACCTCTATCATTCAGGCATAAAGAACCAACTGTATGGTATAGGATCCCAAATCTATATTCAGGATGAGGATATTCCTAAACAAATTTGCCTATCACATCCTCTTCCTTGGTTTCTACTTCACTCATCTGAATTTTATTCTCATGTCTACATAGTACTAATTTATATTTGCTTAAAAGTTCAAAATCATTTTTAATATTTATGATATATTAATATATAATGCAAGACTAAGAAAAATTATAACTTTTCATCTAGTTGACTAATAACTATAGGTATTTTAGCTTATTACATATAAGATTTTAAAATATGAAATTATGTTTCTCTTGAAACATTCCATAATTCAGAATTTTCCTTTATCTAAACTCAATTTTTTTCCCAATAATTCTAAGCCAGGTGGACTTTTGTCCTCTCTCCCTGCCTTCCTTGGTCTCTCTCACCTCAGTCAAACCCACCCTTTCTGCTGCTACCTTAGAATGTCTGGGAGAATTCATTCATTTCCTCATAAGACAAGATATTTGGCTTTAGGATACAAATGTGATTGGGCAAGTTCTCTGCCCAAGAACTGGGCACAGTTCTGAGTGGGGTTTGTTCCAATTGAGGATCACCCGAACAGGCCCCGACAAGAAGATCTCCGGATTCCTGTGTCTAGGAATGAATGCATCTCTGTTACATGACACCCTACGCCTTGTCTTCCCTGAATCTTGACTGAAGAGAATGAATTCACACTTTGAGGAAGAATGGGGAAGGAATTTGTTGGAGGGGAACTTTTTTGGCCATTAAAAAAGGCTCACATTTCAGGCACTTGTTTACCCCAGAAGTGGAGTTACTGAACTGTACCATTGAGGAATGAACGCGAACTCTTCAAATCTATCATCATGACATGCACTCTACCTTAGGGATAAATTTTTATGTGGTAATAAGTAATAAAATATATATGTATGCATTTCCAGAGACATCTTTACATCTCATGGAACTAGAGGAACTAGAAGCTGAACGACATGTTACCCTGAGGACTCTTTTTGTTAACTTCCTGTCAGCCTCAGTGATGGTTCTGCAAGTGTTCATTGCCAGTGAGTGACATAATCACTGTCTCACTCAGACAGCACATTTTGAAGAGACACTCAACTTGACCTACTCAAACATACTGGGTGTGTGTCAGGGGGGTGTAATATTTCTATAAGCTACTACATGCTGTTAATTTATTGCATTTTCAAATATTTAGGCATTTACTCAATACTGAAAGAAAGTTTTTAATACCCAAGAAATAAAATAAGTAATCTATGTTTCCAAGCACAACACTCCTTAAATGTAATACATGAAAAAAGGGAATAAAAAACAAATGTTTAGAACCACAGTACTAATGATTTATAGAACATAAGGTTAAGTTCTACATACTCTGAAGCCCCCACCTCTGCTAGCATGATACTCCCTCAACTCAACATCCTTCAATTCAGGTACCTACCAGCCCTGCCCTCCAGGTGCAAACGTCTGACCTTGACTATTTCTTCCCATGGTCACTTCTGTCCTGCTTGGCTCTAGCTCTCCCCAAGACCCACATCACTCCTGCCCACCACTCTACCACTCTGGGCCATTTTAGAATTCCTGTTCTCCTGTGAACAGAGTGGAGTATTTGTGTTTGGGCGTGTGTGTTATTGGGTGTATCTGCCACCTTCATAGCATCTTTCTTTTACACTCTCAGCCCCTCCCAACTAGCCCAGGCATAGCCAAAATTAGCAAACAAAGATGTTGAAAGGAGTAGGGCAGAAACTATTTGAAAGGAGGTACAATAGAGAAGACCCAATTTTCCTAGGCCTTACCCTCACTCCCATAAAATAAAAAACCCTCTGATTTGGGATCAAAGAGGAAAAAAGTTTAGAAAGGAAGTAAGAGGGTAAGATTCAGTGTGGGAGCCACACAGTCTGCCCCAGTGCTTGGCAGGGCAAGTTGGGAATGGAAGAAAAAGTAAAAGCACATGGTAGGTCGGGCGTGGTGGCTCACGTCTGTAATCCTAGCACTCCGGGAGGCCGAGGCTGGTGGATCACTCAAAGTCAGGAGTTCGAGACCAGCCTGAGCAAGAGCGAGACCCATCTCTACTAAAAATAGAAAGAAATGATCTGGACAACTAAAAATATATATATAGAAAAAAATGAGCCGGGCATGGTGGCACATGCCTGTAGTCCCAGCTACTCGGGAGGCTGAGGCAGAAGGATCCCTTGAGCCCAGGAGTTTGAGGTTGCTGTGAGCTAGGCTGACGCCACAGCACTCTAGCCCGGACAACACAGTGAGACTCTGTATCAAAAAAAAAAAAAAAAAAAAGCACATGGGAAAGATCACTTTTACGTTTCAGAATCCAAGAACAGGCAAAGCCTGAGCATCAAAGGCTGGAGGAGGCCCAGGGAGACAGCAAGCTGCACAGAGAAGTTCTCCCTGGGGTTATGAGCTGTGACAACCCTAGAGGGGAACTGGCAGTACAAGAATGTGCCTTGCTCAGGAGGGGCATCTGGAGGTGCCCATGGCCACCCCCTGCCAGGGGTCTTCTGTGGCTGGGATGCAAAGTTCACATCCTAATATCTATCCTTGGGGGAGGATTAGTGCCAGGAATGGTAATCCTGAATGTGACTGACTTTGCTCTGAGTGTGACTAACCTTGAAATCAGTAATGCCCCTCGAATTACTGAATGTAGCAATTTACTCATAAGTAGCCAGCCTATTGCTTTCTTCTATATTATAACTAAATTCGGTTGTCAAAAAAGTTACATTTCTGTACATCTCAGTTTTGAAAATTCATAACATGACATGCATATGAAGATACCCTGTATCTTCAAACATTTCTTTGTATATTTGTTCTATCTCCATAAATTTTATTACTTGGAATTTGGCTTTTGTCCACTGAAACCATGACCCTTGCAGTGTTCTCTAATGAAAGGTGAGTTTCGGTTGGTTCTTCCCCTTCCCCAAGGGAAGCATTCCCTGGCCACCCTTCCCCCTCCTATTCTAAACATTCTCACAGAACTTTCTCATCATAGCATTTATCATACTTACGATTGTTTGTGATTATCTACCATATTATTTGCAATTATCTCACCTACAGGACTACAAAAGCCATGGCTTTTTGATTTCTTCTATTCAGAGTCCAGCACGGTGCCTGCCCTATAATAGATATTCAATAGAATCTAGCAGATTCTCTACTTACAAACTTTCTGCTCACAAACTTTCACAGATATATATATATATAAGCTCCTCTGCAAGGCAAGAGTGCATCCAATCAGCACTAATATTATGGTCTAATCTCCACTACAAATACAGTTAATTTACAGCTAACATAAATGAATGGCTTTTCTTAGAATATATCCCAATCCGCTCTGTCACAAAGGATTACTACTGGGAACATCCTCCCGCAAAGAAGCCTCATCTCCATCTGTTGGTGTCTTTCCCAATCTTCAAAGGTCCAGTTAAAAAGTGTCACCATTCTATATATTATTTCCAGAGAAAATTCGGCTCCACTTGGGATAGTTCAATAAGAATATTCATTTTAAATGATTTTGACCTTGATTTGTTTTTTGCTTTCCCAATTATAGGCAGACTTGGGGACAAAATTGGCCAATAGAGATGGGGGGAAACAAGAGGGTCCTCAACATAGAAGCAAAGCCTTGGGAAGGTACAGGGAATGCCAGTCAAGATATCATTACATGTTTGGAGAGACAGTGGGGCCTGGCAAGAAAGTCCCTTGCTTAATGAATTCCTGGTGGGGTGGCTTTCTTTGCCACTGGCATTTCATGCCCTTCTTAAAGGAGGAGTGTATGGACTGCCACGTGCTTTGTTTAGTTTATGTATTCATCAAACATTGAGCGTCTGGAACATATCTAACACCCAAGACACAGAGTGGAAAGGCATAGACCTTGTCCTCAAAGATGATGAAACAAGGAAGTGGATGATGACAATCTAATGTGGGACAAGTGGCAGGACAGAGCAATGCGTGGGCAGGAGAGCAGTGCCCTGCCAGAGGAGGGCAAGGAGAGGGATTGGATGAGCACCCAGCACGGTGGGGGCGGGAAGGGAAGGAGCTAAATCCCCGCTCCAGAGCAAAGAGCCAATGGATCATGACTGAAGCCGAACAACCCACACGGAGAATACGCATGGGAGATTCGGAAGTAAATTCTTATATGCCCAGTTCAAAGGTGGTGAAGAGGTGGCGTCTGGGAAGGGAGATGATTCTTTCCACAAAAAACTGCACAGGACTCTTGGACATCACTGATAAAAGCAAAATCTCAAAAGAGGAAAACATTCATTGCAATTTTACTTTGAAAGCTGCGTAATATCCGTCATATGGAGATGTCATGTTGTTAAGCAACCTCCTATTGCTGAATATTTAAGTTGTTCCTATTTCTTCGCAACATAAAGAAGGCCGAGTTGAACAGCTTCATCCATGGATCTTGTTCTGCATCTCCAGTGACCTCCTTTGGGCAGATTCCCCTTTGGAAACAGAAAAGCCATGTCCTTCCACCATAACCCATCATTCCTTCTAATTAGATCCCACAAAAACGTCCCAGAGGACAAAGACCTTCGTGATCAATAATGAACTTAACTAGCTTAATTATATACTTATTTTAAATAAATTATATATGTCAATTATTAGTCTAATTTAATGTATGCATCTAATTTTTAACTAGCCCACCCCAACCTCAGACCCAAAGGGAAAGGGAAAGAACACAAGCCAAGAGTGGGTCCAGCAGTCTCAAGGTGTGTTCACTGTTCCTGTGGGGCTGAGCAGAGAGCTACAGCTCTGGGCACAATGGTCCTGAGAGTGAGTTGGCAGAGATTGCAGCAATTGGGAGCAGAGACGCAGTCCAGTCCAGCAAAGAGACACAGTCCAGCCCAGCGAACAAGAGCTTGGCCCCCAAAGCCAGGGTCGTGCTCATTTTCCACTGCTCCCGTAAATATTACTGCTGCCCTGTAATCTCTGGGTACATCATGTCAAACCACCTTCCAGAGCCCCAGCACAATTAGATGCTCCACCAGGAATGATATTAATACAAAGACAACATTAACCTCTAGGTTCTTGCAAGTCAATTTACTGATGTTCGATGGTGTTTTTCTAGATGAATTTCAGACAAATGGTGATGTGTTGCCTTGAGCTATGAATTGTCAGTTGTGAAACAGCTTATGTTACAACCTTCGTGTCCTGTCCTTGCTTTTGTACTGTCCAATACACCAACCACTAGCGCCATAGGGTCACCAAGCACCTGAAATGTGGCTAGTCCACACTGAGAGGTGCTGCAAGTAGAAAGCACACACTGGGTTTCAAGGATAGTACAACAAAGGAATGTAAAATATCTCATTAATTTTTTTATATTGATGACATGCTGACATGATATTTTAGATACATTATATTAAATTAAAATACATTATTAAAATTAATTTCATACGTTTCTTTTTACTTCTTTTTTAAGGTGGCCACTAGAAAATTTTAAATTACATATGTGACTCACACCTGTGGCTTGCATTATTTTTCTGTTGAATGGTATAGTTCTGTAGAGAAGTAAGCATTCTTTAATTCAACCCAGAGAGCAATGGGCCAAGATTCACTTCACAGTGGGTTTCCTAAGCTGTCCTTCTATGTTCCTGCCCTGAGGCTACTACCTCTGTCAATTTTCTAAGGTGGCTATAAGAGCGGGAGAGCCCCTGTAAATACTTTTGAATCCCCGTGTTAAACAGCTGCGTGGGTAGGGAACTGTAGTTTCTACAGCTCGCCAGTAGAGGGACCTCTTACCACACATAAGACTGAAAACCTACGCCTCTAATTGTTCACACTGGACTGTTAGATTCTCTTTAACCAATTCTGGGCTGTTAATTGATTAACAGATAGATCGAGTGAACTAAGCAAATAAAATTAATTCATATTGAGTGGGAGAATTTCTTTTTTGAAGATGAACCTGATATTAGGGAACTGCTCCAACAGCCAAAAAATATCATTAAGAGGAGTGATAATACTTGAACTCCTCCTCTTTTAATTTTTTTCTAAAATCCTTTGAATTACAGTTTTAAAAATAATTTGAATTCCTCTTTCAAACCACTAGACACTAAAGAGTAAATCTGAAACTTCCTGATGTAATTACTTTATTGACAAAGGAGCTTTAGCCTATAGTTTGTATAAAATATTTATGACAGAAGTCATAGTTAATGTCCAGTCGCAACTGATGTTCTTAATGGCAGTTATTCTTCAGACACCCGTTGTACCCATGTTCTGCTTCTCCTGGGAATGTTCTGGTAATATCTGGATAATAAATTTGTTGAAGTTGATACTGCCATTGCTCAGAGTTCTTGTTTGCTAACTGGTGTCCTTATAAGAAGAGGGAAATTCGGATGCAGAGGCTCAGACACACAGGGAGAACATGCTGGAGGCAGAGATGGGGTGATTCGTCTGTCAACAAGCCAAAGAACTGCCAGCCACCACCTCCAGAAACTAGAAGAGGCCAGGAAGGACCCTTTCCTACAGCCTTCAGAGGGAGCTTGGCCCTGGCAATGCCTCGATTCCAGACTTCCAGTCTCCAGAAGTCTGAGAGAATATCTTTCTGTTGTTTGAAGCCACCCGGTTTGTCGCAGCAGCCCTGGGGGACTAAAGCACTGGGGTCTCTTCAACAAGGAAGGGCGGTTTGAAAGCCGGGCAGCCAAAAACCCCATACACAATGTCTGTGTTGTGTGCTAAAACATTGGACTGGATTTCTTTAAAATTATTCTTAAAAGTTCTTCCAGTATCTCGCAGGAATATTTCAGAAAGAACAAAGAGCTAAGAAATCCATGTTTGGATTTATTCACTTAAGTATGTGAATTAATTTGCAAATAAATTCTCAGATAAGCTTAATAAATTACAGAGATGAATATGACCCAACCCCAACCTGTCATAGATAGATAGATAGATAGATAGATAGATAGGTATTTATGTGGAGCGGAGGGAAAGACTCCATCTCCCATTCATCAGGATCCTGCTCCCTCCCGGTATCTCCACGTGCCACACCTTAGTTGCCGCACTAACCCTGTGATGTTGACCTTAACTGTTGAAATTGGACTTAATACAGATGTATGGTCTAACCAAGCTCACGCATCCAGTACCTGGTATCCACTCTCCTTCTCCGGGTTAGACTAAAAAGAATGCCTACAGCAGAGATGAGTTTATGAACTGATTGGGAAATAATCTTTGAAAGTTCTCTGGAGGAGAATCCACACAAACCACATGTTCAGCAACATCCTGCCCCCATGCCTTGGCCCCCGCCTGTCCGCTCTTGAAAACCTCGGCCTCTCCTCTCCCACCGTGAAGGGACAGCTCGATAGTTAGTTCCTCTTAGTAGCCAGCCCAGCCCAGCCCAGAGCAGTCTCTTCTCTTTCCTAAAGCACCACTGCCTGTAACGCTGGGCTCACCCTTGCCACACAGGATTGCATATTGCTTATTTCTCCATATGCGAATGGATTCTAAACCCTTTCAGAACAGGGATCTCGTGTCTTACACAGGGAGTTGCTCATGAAATCACGAAATCCGGAAACACTACAAATGAACGCTCGTTTGTGAATGCCAACAAGAAATCTTAGGTCAAAGCTAGAGAATGACAGGTGCTCAAAAGCGGGATAAATTGACTAACCCATAGTTGGCTCCAGAAGCAAGCATTGCTGTGTGCAATGTAAGGGGTCTGTAACTTTGCACTTACAGGGATCCCTGGTGGTGCACAGGAGAGAAAGACAAGTGACCAGGGCTGGCAGAAACCTGCATTCTGGTCTGTGTTTTCCTGAAAGAAAGAGGAAGCGTCCAACTGTATCCACTATGTGATAAAAATGGAGGACACGGAGCAGTGGGGGCATGACATGCCAGGGATGATGGTGACCAAGAGGAACCTGGACAGAATAACTGGAGAAAACGCCAAGATGAGAAGAAGCTTCATTCAATCGGTATCGTCCTCCTAACATGAAGCCCATCGGAGCTAGCCTAACTACTCGTGAAAACCTTGGGCTTAAGTGTCGGAATTAACCATAAGATCTGAGTGAGAGACATTGCAAAGGCAACATCCGATACCTTTGTAAAGTAATGGACTCCATTAGTAAGTTTTCTTAAAATTTCATACATTACAAAAGATGGCATTCTACTGTGTCTGCCACAGCAGTGCCCTAGAAATGGTGGACTGTTACAAAGTGTATTTTATTTTCCCTTGGGAATAATGTTACACCTTGGCATCGAGTAGTTCACAGAGGTAAAAATAAAGAGCAGCACCAATTACTGAGTGTCCACTATGGGCCAGACATCGTAGTTCATTGTCTCTTATCTTTGCAGCCACCTTGTAAAGTAGGAATTATTAGTCCTGGTTTAAAGATATGAAAAGTACATTTGAGAGCAGTTAAGTGCCTTTCCTTGGGTCTCACTTCAAGATCTCTGATACTTTCTGTTATACAACAGTATTTCAAGAGTCGAACATAAAAGCAAAAGTGCAACTCTAAACGTCTACAGTAATTTCAAGTAATATAATTATACTTTGCTTCAAGGGACAGATTTAAAGCAGCAAGAGACTTCAGAGGTGATTTAGTTCATCCTTGTCACAGACAGCAAACTAAAGACAAAAGAAAAAGTGACCTACCCAAAGTCAAAAAGCAAGGTAATGGCTCACACCTGTTATCCCAGCACTTTGGGAGGCCAAAGCAGGAGGATCGCTCAAAGCCAAGAGTTTGAGACTAGTCTGGGCAACATAGCAAGACCCTGTCTCTAAAAAAAAAATTTTAATTAGCTGAGCATGGTGGTGCATACCTGTAGTCCCATCTACTTAGGAGGCTGAGGCAGGAGGATTGCTTGAGCCCAGGTGTTTGAGGCTGCAGTGAGCTATGATTGCACCACTGGACTCCAGCCTGGGCAACGGAGCAAGACCCTGTATCTAAAAATAAAAATAAGTTCAAATTTTAAAAAATAAGGCACTGGGATAGCTGAGTACAGAACTAAGTTCTTCTGATTCCATCACACCATCTTTCATCCAAACCCTTCTCTCTACTCTCTCAGAAAGACATCAAAGCTATTGAGTAAAAAAGTCAGGATTAGAACCTAGGACTTCTGGACTCCAAGTCCAGAGAAAGCTCTTTGCACCACATTACAATGTGCAGACACAGCACAATAAAATTACAATGTCACTGTTGGCACTTCTAAAATAGATTTGTGTTGTAATACCCATGAGTTAGACAGTCAATGCACAATGCTGCTCTTTTTCATTTGGGAAATTTAGAAGGAGCTTGTAGGGTTAGGTGCCTTTCACATAATAGTCAACTCAATTTAGATTTGTTGATTGACATATTGGCCACTTGGATCAATTACATGATACTTTACACTCTGGGGTCTTTAAAGAGAGCCACTTTCTAAATAAGTTAATGTCTCCATCTCCCTCCAAGGTATAGATTTCCCCTGACCTAAATCTACCCCTTAGGGGCTCTTATAATATCCCTCTTCTGGAGTTTCTCACTTGTCCCCAGCACAATAAAACTACTTTGTTTGGGGGTATTCCTTGCCTTGATAGGGGTAGTGTACCTTTTTTTTTTAAGCGGGAACCTGAACCTTTTGCTGCTATAATGCCCCACCATTGAAAAAATAGGCTCCAAGACATGAAGAGTAAAAGCTAAACATTTCTCTATTCGCATCTGTATTTGTAATGTTTCCAAGCAAAATATCTCTTAGTATAGCTTTTTGACAACCTGTGAGTACCTGATGATAAGATTATGTGGAAGGCACTTGTGATTAACGCTAGAACACATGGTTTCTCATGCGATTTTTATAGACCCAAGTTTTGTCTTTATAAAATCTATTACAAATTGGCCTTTCAGACTGCTACTGAGAGTCATTCATATGTTATTGTGTTTTGCATGATACTTTTTGGCCCAGTGCTTTTCTGTGCTAAGCTAAGTAAGCTACAGAATTCTCCAAGAGTACCAGCGGCAGACAATGGAATTTTCCAATGAAAAACACAACCATTTTGCAACTTCAAAAATATCATTGGCCAGGAATTGCCCTTGGGAATAGTTAGTCTGGCATGGAATCGCTTACTTTCCCAGGATGAACTTAGGATATAATTTGGTAATGAGATCATTTGGCAACTTTGAGCTTTAATACAGTGAAATTAAATAATTGAATTGGCTCTGGCTTTTAACTTATTCTTACTCTTACAAAGTGGAATTTGGCCAAGATTATAAATAAACGCTTGGGCTTTCAAGACTTCTATTTTGTAATTGTAATTTGAATAATATGAAGAGACAACTCTCTTCAGTAGCACTGATTGTCTTTATATGAACAAGTGAATTCTTTCGCTGTATCTAGTTTCCTCTCTGGGCATATTTTAGACCTAACCTTTCTTATGATCACTTAGGCCAACATTCCTCACTACTTGTTTCTAACTTATAAGGTGTACATGGTATGTATCATTCGTTTTGACTGGTAAAGACTGCTTTCTGTTTATATCTGCTTTATTTTTCCAATTGTATTAGAAGTTTTCAGGAAAAAGGGGTCATGTTTAACTTCCAGTTTTAGATTCTTTTTTTTTTTTTTTGAACATTAAATTCAAGTGTTGCGTACCAGATAGAATCTCAGTTAACACCGGCGGGTTGCATTATTGGTTCAACTACAGACGTGTCACCAATTCTATTGTCTCTTCTTCAAGTCCCAGTTTTACATCTATTTACACATATAAATAAGAATTCCATCCCACATGTGTTGATTCCAAAACCCAGTGCTATTACAGCTAAAGTGGGAACACAAGTATCGAATGTCTTATTTAGTTAAAATATTGACCTTAAGGTGCCCTGAAACAGTAGCTTTCAATAAAATATTTTTTAGGTTTGGCAATGTTTGGTTTTTCATAGGGAAACTGATAAATCACAAAGAAGGTTACCAGCCAATTTTCAGTCCTTGTGTGTGTGTGTGTGTGTGTGATGTCAGCAGAGGAAGGTGACTTTCAGTCTTGAGGTTTTACTTGGGTGACCTTTTCTTCAGGGGTTTCCAGTCCCGTTCCCATACTTCCCTCACCCATCACTCAGAAATTTACCAAAGGGCCATTTACTACATGTTTAGCTAGTAATTAAATCATGAGGCTTCTCTGTGTATTTTACACAAAACCACAATCAACTTATTTTTTTCCTGACACAATCACATGTTAAAAATGTCTGCGGTATCTAGACATGATATGAGTTTATGTACTTTGAAAGGAAGATGGAAGCAAAGCTTAAGGTCTCAGCAAAGATCTGCTTGTAATCAATACAAATGAGCCTTTAAAAAGGTGAAGAGAGCTTTCTGCTAATTTAAAAAGTAAAAAAAAAATTACTAAACAGGCATTATATTTGAGCCCTCTCTGGCACAACACACCATTGCTACTCTTATGATGTATTCATTTTGTTTCTGCTTAAACTTTTTTACTTGCTCTAGTAATCAAATGGGACAATGAACAACTAATGTGTACTATAATTCCTGGGAAAATGTTCAGTTAGACAACAAAATGCAAATTTCTTTGCTCATCTAGACACTCATTAGCTTGATGATGATATTGATGTTATTTGAGAAATTGTGCTATTTGGTGCTGGGGGACGTCCTGAAATTCTTCTAAAATCCTTCTCCTGAAACTAGTCCAACCAGAAGTAAATAAATGGACGTTGATTTTTGGACTTAAAATGATTCACCCAAATACCCTTACCCTAGACCTATATGCTAATTTAGTGACAGCAATCTTGGAGAATTTTGCCTATTGAAAAGACAACTGGAATTAGTTGTTCTAGAGAGGGAACACTCAGTGGACATTAAGAGCCTCTATGTCCAAATGAATTTTGCTGCTGGAATACGTATTGGTCGGCATATTTCAAAGTTGTGGAGAGCGACTTCCTCTTTAACAAATAAAATGCATCCCCTTCATACAACTGTGCAGGCAGAGTCTGTGACTTGTTTCAAACCAATAGAATATGGCAAAGGTGAAGGGATTTTGCAGATGTAATTAAGGTACCTAATTAGTTGACTTGGAGTTCAGCTTTAAATCATCTCTAGATCACTTACAGTAACTAATACAATGTAAATGCTGTGTAAATCGTTGTTAGGCTGTATTGTTTAGGGAATAAAGACAAGAAAAAAGTCTGTACATGTTCAGTACAGACACAACTATCCTTTTTTTCCCCTACTATTTCCACTCACTGTTGGTTGAATCTACGAATGTGGAACCGATGACTATGGAGGGTTGTATATCTAAGATTATAAGATGCCATTTTTCCTATTGTACTGGCAAAGATCAATTAATTTTGCAAAGGGCCTTGAAAGCAGGAGAAAACAGAAAGAATTTGGCTCATATCTGATACTCTCTGAGAGGGGAAAAAAGGGAGTTTTGAGAAGAAAGCAAGTATTTTTCTACCTTCCTTCAACAAGTAGAACACTATTAGCCACAATTGTTTGAATACAGAATCTAGACCAAGAGTTAAGGAGGCATTTCTAGGGAGGGAAAAAAAGTCCAGGAAAAGACTTAGTTTGAGCAGGAGAGGGGAAAGGTGTTTGAAACCAATTCTTCCCGGGTGCATTATCTCTGTGTCAAGTATCCATCGTCTGGGGGAGGATGCTGGTAGCCTGCAAACGTCTTGAGGGCAGGCCCTCATCTCTTCCTCTGTGCTAATGCCTTGCAGCACACTTGCTCTTATGGAATGAGCAGTGAGGAATGGCGGCTTCATCTCCACGCCCTCCATCGCAAGGCTAAATGACCGCCATGGGTTGATTTCTGGATCCACTTATCAGTCCACAAGCTGGCTGCGGCTTCATGTGAATAAAACGAACAGCAATAAGTGAGAAAGGGTTGGGCCTCAGGGCATCTGAGCACATTCAGAAAGGTATGTCACCTGATATTGCTCAACAGGTTTCCTGCCCAAGAACTGCCTGTGAGTCACTTCTTTCAAGGGACCAACCCTGTCAGTACCTTGCCTTCCTTCTGTATTGCAGGTCAGGGACGGAACTGGAAACTCAACAAACAGAGAGCTGACTCACACAAGTCTGTGCAGGGCATGTGTGTGGGCCTTAGTATGATGCATGTCCTTTAAAATGGTCTGAGTGAAATGGATTCAGTCCTGGACAGGCTGCATGTGAGACCCTGTTGAAGGATGAATCCATGAATGCCACATGCTAGCCCATGGACCCCTCTAATTTCCAAAATCCTAATCACAGCAGGAAAATTTTATTTTGTTCAACAAATTTTGGCTCTTTAAGCACATACCCTGTGTGTATATGTGGCAGGTAAGTGCACAGGGTAGGAGGGTGTGTTACAAAAATAACTGACATGAAGACCCCCCTTGGGGGTTTTACAGTCTAGAAAGGTAGAACAACCATGCTGGTGAGGCTACCGATGTTTGGTAGGTGCTCTGTGCCAGGCACTGTATTGGGCACTTCACATGCATTATCTAAGGGTAATCCAAGGTCCAAAGTTTGATGAGAGTTTCTTGAGGGAGTGACATTCAAACTGGCACTTGAAGAATAAGAATGATTTTAAAGGCTGAACTGGTGAAAGCAACTGAAGAAGCCAGGATGTACGCATCAAATCCCAAGAGGCAAGGAACTGGGGGCTGTGCTCCAGGAATCAGAAATACCCCGTTTGGCTCTGCACACCCTGTTTTCTAAAATGTAACACTGCTGCGGGACCCTCCTACTTGATCCTTCTGCCTCCTCTCTCTTCCTGGTCCATTTGCAAGCGAATATTAGATCCATCTTCATAAAACCAATATCTGACCAGGTTACAACTCTACGAAGAAGGAAGACAGGAAGGGAGAAAGGCAGGGAGGCTTTCCACAAACCCTACTGCCTCCAGGATAAAGTCCAAACTTCTTATCATTCAGAGCACTGAGCACCTGGCAGTTCTGGCTGGTGTGTTTTTAGCTTCCTCTCCTGCCACTTGGTCCCCACAGCTCCTCTGCTACCTACACTCCAGCCACCCCTCAGATATGTCATGTATTGTATTTGTCCACACCTTTATTCATGCTCTTCCTGTTGCCTGAAATGGCTTAGCCTCTGTCAAAACAGGCTTAAGATTTTAAGATTCACTTTAAATGATATTTCCTAAAACATTCCTAACCACTCATTCAGAATTAAGCCTTCTCTCTCCTGTGGTCCCATAGTGCACCCTGCCTCTATTCCAGCACTTGTCACCTTGGAGTCAGATGGCCTGGGTTCAAACTCCAGTTCTACCATAGAATAGCTGCATAGGCTGGGGAACTTCTACTGATCTCTTGGAGGCTGTTTCCTCATTTGTAAAAATGGAATACTTAAAATCTACCTCACAGAATTCAGTAAGATAATGTATATAAAACTACTTTGTAAATGTTACACATGGAACATTTTTACATTTACATTTTTTTTTTTTTGAGACAAGAGTCTCATTTTCTTGCCTAGGCTAGAGTGCTGTGGCGTCAGCCTAGCGCACAGCAACCTCAAACTCCTGGGCTCAAGCAATCCTCCTGCCTCAGCCTCCCGAGTAGCTGGAACTACAGGCATGCATCATCATGCCCACCTAATTTTTTCTGTTTTTAGTTGTTTGGCCAATTTCTTTCTATTTTTAGTGGAGACAGAGTCTTGCTTTTGCTCAGGCTGGTCTCGAACTCCTGAGCTCAAGCAATCCTCCCGTCTCAGCCTCCCAGAGTGCTAGGATTACAGGCATGAGCCACTGTGCCTGGGCTACATTTACATTTTAAACATGTAAAAGGTAAAAAGTTTCTACTTCACTAGAATGTAATGTCCCAGAGAATAGGAATTTTTTTAAAAAAACTTTCATTTTAAAATAAAACTTACAGAAGTGTTTCAAAGGTATACAGAGAATTTCCAGGTACTCTTCACTCAACTTCCCCTACTTGTAATATTTCAAATATTCATGGTACATTTATCAAAACTAAGAAATTCATGTTGATATAATACTACTAGCTAAGCTGCAGGCTTTGTTTTTATTTTTATCAGTTTTTCAGCTAATGCCATTTTTCTGTTCCAGGATCCAATCGAGAATCTCATACAGCATTTAGTTGTCATGTCTCCTTCCTTAGTCTCTTTCAATCTGTGACACTCCTCATTCTTTCCTTGTCTTTCGTGATCTTGACATTTTTGAAGAGCAATAGCTGTAGAAATGGAAAAAGCCTTCACTTGGATTTTTCTGGTGTTTTCTCATCTGACAGAGGTTATAGATTTTTGGAAGAATACCACAGAGATGATGTGCCCTTCTCATGGCATATGAGGGGATCCATGATGTCAACATGACTTATTACTGGTGATAAAAGTGAAATTTTTGACTGGTCATATCCAGTATCTAAAACTGGCACATGGTAGCATTCAATAAATCTCAATGAATTCTTCTTTTATAATTATTCTGTGTCTGTCTCTCTCACTACTTGTAAACTCTTTAAATAGCAAGGACCATATCATATTCATCTTTGTAGTTTCCTGATGCCCAGTACTTGTATTTCGTTTTAGCAAATGGTTACAGAGATTGAATTGAAAAGTATGTTGGAGTCTGGTTTTATGTTCAGGGAAAATCAGGTTTATTTGATAGTCATTAGGGAACCAGTGACTGATTTTAAGCAGCTAAGTTGAACAGCTTAATATTTATTAAGCATGTACTATGTATGGCATTCTCCTAATGGCTGGAGGCCCTATGGCATTTTATCAATAACTGGAAGAGGAAAGAGAGGTGGGAAGAAAGGAATGGTAGATGCAGGGTAGAGAGAGGGCTTTGAGCTTTGAGCCTGGATGATACTATTCTAAGAAAAAGGAGAGACCACAGAAGGAAGTTTGGGATAGAAAATAATTTGGCTTTGAATGAGCTGAATTTATCATGCAGAAAAACTCTGTGATAGAGATCTCTGGGAAGCAGTTGTAAATGCTGGACAGAGGATACGGAGGGCCTAGAGACCCAGATTTGAAGTCATTTCTCGTCTATTAACAGCTGATGTCCAGGAAGAGGATAAGATGAAGAGAGATGGAGTAGTGAGAGAGAACAGGACATTAGACTCTTGAGGAAATTCTGCTCTTAGAGAGGAGTAAGGGGAGACAATGAAGGAGACAGAGAAGGAACATTAGGAAGTTAGACAAGAGAGATGTGAAGAACTGAGTAGCTGACAATACCAGTTAATGGGGGGGGGACTTTATTTAGGAGATACCAGATGATTGGAAAGAATTAGGGAAAGACTAGGAAAGAAAATGGAGTAATTAAACATCTATTCTGCTTTCCTTTGAGAAGCTTAACTACAAAAAGAAGAAAAAGAGGACTGTGGCTGAAAACCATAGGCTGAGAAAAGGTTTTATTTTAGTTCTGCCACTAATCCCTGCCTTACGTGATTTCGAATAGAGCCATCAGCTTACTTCGTAAATATAACTGGCGTAAATAATGTAATATACCCATTTTACAAGACAAGTTCAGGAGCCTGCTTCCCCACCAGACTGTAAACTCGAGGGCAGTGGCCATACATATCCTATTTATGTTAATATTCCCAAAGCCTCCCAGAGTCAACACAATAATCATGTGAAAGATGTTTGTTGAATGATGTGTAAACTATGAGCAATAACAAGCGCAGACACGACTGAGGCCTGACTGTTCGCCCCGCACTGGGCCGTGCGCCTTCTAGCGCATTCCCTCCAGTATTCTTCACCACTCCGAGATAGGTACCACGACTGTCCCCAATTCACAGAAGAGGAAACGGAGTGGATGAGAAATAGGAAGGGGCCCAAAGTCTTCAACCGGCGAGTCTTGGAGATGGGATGACGTTTTCACTCAAAAGCCACGGAGGGACAATTCTTGCATACGAAAAAGAAAAGGATCCATGGCCAATAACTCATCTCCAAGTAAAAGACTTCCGGAAAAACAAAGGAACCTGTCCTTCCGCGCTTGCGCTCCTTCCTCTTGGCCCTGCAGGCCGCGTCCCGACCCCTAGTTCGGAGTCGCAGTGCGCCTGCGCTAAGCCTGACTTCCGTCAGGGCTCTTCGGGTCCAAGGCTACTTCTCCCAGCCTCTGGATGGCATGGGCTGTGGCCAGAAGCGGGGAATGCCGGTGACTGGGAAGTGCGCGTGCTGATGACGAAAGCGGAAGTGCACAGGCCAGAGGCGGGATCAGAGCCCAGAGAGGCTCGGGATTGCGGAAGTTTTGTGAGGAGGGTCGGGCGTAGAGCGGTGTTGTTTTAGGATAAGTTCCGGAAGGGAGGCCGCCTGTTGGGGTCTGAGAGCCAGCAGCCTCCCCAGTTTGGGGACAGTTACACCCGGCGCGATTCGACGTCGCTGCTGTTGGCTGTCCTCGGCCCTCGTTCTCCCCTAGGGAACCGCCTCGGATCTCCGCCATGGCATCCACTTCGACCAACCTCCAGGTATCACTACTCATTTCCTGTCCCCCTGGAGAGCTGGGGCCGGGGGAGGCGCGAGAAGTGGGGTGCGGGATGGGAAGAGGGGAGGAAGCGGCCGCGCCTCTGGTAGGGGCAGGAGAGGGCGGGTCCGGGGCGAAGCCGCAGGTGGGAGAGTGGGCGCTTTCTAGCGGAAAGATGGTTTCCGGCTCGCCCTGGGGGTCTCCCGAGCCACTGGCTTTGTGAGACTCTTGACTTGTTGGGGCTTTTTTTTTTTTTTCTTTCCACCCAAACCAGCCGATTTTGAGCCAAACTGGGCAGATCTCTGCACTCAGTGTAAGAGAGAAAGGAAAGAATGTAATTTTTGCAAAGCACTGCCCTGGATCAGTTGAAAATAGGGTGTTTATAGTTTGTCTTAGTTTCTCAAGCTGATATAGCAAAACCTTTCCTACCGAGCTGTCAGATAAGTAGAAGTAAGAAAACAGCCCTGCAATGTGAGGTTAGAACCAGCCTGCATGCAGTCTCCGTGAATTCACTGAACACATGTGTTTATGTGCACTCTCCTGTGTCTCCCAAATTGCAGTATGTAAGATCGTGAAGTATTCTTAAACTATTTTGTGGCTCCACTTCCCCACCCTCACCGCAGTGAGCACATTGTTTTGTACGTAAGTCATGGAATCCTAAGATTTTAGACTTAATCGTTACTGCTGAATGGAATTCATGGAGAGAAGAAATTTATGTGACAGTGTCTCCCATCCCCAGAATGGATCTAGGGTGTTGGTGGAGTTTCGAATGTACTGAGACTTGCTCCCATCAGACTATCTGATACAAAAGAGTGCCATGAAATACCTGTATTGAATCCTTGTCTTGGCCTTCTGGTAGTTTGTTGAACAGGCATTTATTCAGGGCCTGGTACAGGCACTGAAGATAATGGAAGAACTCCTTAACTTAAGATAATTGATCCTGAAGAAAGACCACTCAAAGTAGAGTGGTTATTTAAACAGACATCAAAAATTCACAAAAAGAGTGCGAGGAGAGACTTACTTGGGACTTTTATCTTGAAAATTGACCCAAAAGAGTATGAAGATAAATGTTTTATATCTTTCACAAAACATTATAAATACAACTTATTTTGTAGAATAAAGAACAAGTCGTGTTGATTTGTCTGTGTATCTATCTTTTCCACCAAAATTGTATTAAACTAAGATACAACGATCTTAAGTTTTTTTGTAGTCCCATTTGTAAAGGGTCTTTTTGGTAAGTATATGTGAAAAAAGTATTGATCATTTGGTCAAAGTACTGTTCCTTTGAGTATTAAACGTGACTTCTTTTGAAGGCCCATCTTGTCCTCATCCTTGTTGGTTTGTTAACTAGTTTTATTCCATCAGCTTTTCGTTTGTCAGAGACTTTGCCTGTGACTTGGGCATTCTAAAACATAATCTTCAGCCATTTACTATTACCTTTCTTCTACAAGATTTGCTGTTTTGTTCTATAACCAGAATGCATCATATTTGAATTGAATTGTTGGGTGTTCTCTAGTCAACCAGCTAGAGACTGAACAATATTAAAGGAATAGTTGCTAGTGTTAAACAGGAAGGATCTTGAGTTACAATTTTATTAGCAGTGGGTTCACAGATATACTTTCTTATTCAACCTTTTCAACCTTCTAACTTAGGAAATTTGGATGAAGAACATTCACATAATGAATAACTTTTCCACTGAACAAAGCAAAAATTCCTGTAGCCAGGTACTTATAATCTAATGAGGGAATGTATTATATAACTAAAAATCAAAATTACAAATAATTCAATAAATGCTATACAGTAGTTCCCTCATCTGCAGTTTTGCTGCAGTTTAAAAAGATTAAATGGAAAATTCTAGAAATAACTTATAATTTTTAAATGCCATATTACAATACATATGTCGTTCATCTCACTTCATCTCATCATGTAGGCATTTTATTATCTGACATCACAAGAGAGATGAGTATAATACAATGAAGATATTTTGAGAGAGAAACCACATTCACATAACTTTTATTACAGTATATTATTGTAATTCTATTTTATTAATCCCAGTGCTTTGGAAGGCCGAGGTTGGATGGTTGCTTGAGGACAGAAGTTCACGACCAGCCTGGGCAACATAGTGAGACCCCACCTCTACAAAAAATAAGAAAAATTATCTGGGAAGAGTGGTGTGTATCTGTAGTTCTTGCTATTTGAGAAGCTGAAGTGGAAGGATAGCTTGAGCCCAGGAGTTTCAGCAAGACCATGCCTCTAAAAAAAAAGAAAGAAACCAAGATGAAGTTGGGGTGTTCTTTGGGATTTTGTTGTGAAGGCAAAGAGATAAGTAAGATGATAGAGAGGAACCTAGGAACTGGGACAGTTGGTGTATTTTATATGAATTTGAGATGGGACTTAAACACATTTTTCTGCTGTAGAGTCCCCCAGTTGGCATATCATTGATGGAGGGAATGTCAGAGTAGGAAGGTGGGGATAGGCTCCAGAGCATAGGAGAAAGAATTCATCTTAACAGACAGGGGCTGGGATGTCTTTTCTCTTGAGGTAGGTGATTGTAGAATTTACCTCATTTTCCAGGGTTTTCTAAGGGGGACATGTCAGGGTCTCCTAATCTGAAAAGGACAATCCCACGTGTTCCCAACCTTTATATCCATAATGATGACCAGATCCTGACCTGGGGTAATAAAGTCATTCAGTCTTGTGCCAGCCACTGTGCTAGACTCTGGGAATACAAAAAAGTGAAGACAGCAGACATAACCCTGGTCTTCATGGCGCTCACATTCTAGAAGAGAGAGGC
Organism: Avahi laniger; assembly: GCA_963575035.1. Lineage (NCBI taxonomy): Eukaryota > Metazoa > Chordata > Mammalia > Primates > Indriidae > Avahi > Avahi laniger. Next base: position 2,872 of record CAUYSK010086179.1, on the reverse strand, counting down.
AAACCAAAAAACAAATAAAACAAAACCCATGTGTGCATGAGTGCATTCTAGTGGGGAGAGAGGCAAAAGACAGACCCCCTTTACACACGTGTGCACACACACAGAAGAAGGATTTTAAACACAGAAGTGATGTAGACAGCTGTGTTTTAAAATTGAATTTGGGGCTGGGTGTGGTGGCTCACGCCTGTAATCCTAGCACTCTGGGAGGCCGAGGCAGAATGATCCCTTGAGGTCAGGAGTTCAAGACCAGCGTAAGCAAGAATGAGACCGTGTCTCTCTTAAAAATAGAAATAATTAGCCGGGAACTACTAAAAATAGAAAAAATTAGCTGGATGTAGTGGTACTCGCCTGTAGTCCCAGCTACTTGGGAGGCTGAGACAAGAAGATTGCTTGAACCCAAGAGTTTGAGGTTTCTGTTAGCTAGGCTGATGCCACGGCACTAGCCTGGGCAACAGTTTGTGTCTCTGTCTCAAAAAGAAAAAAAAAAATTGAATTTGGGAGTCATCAGCCTGAAGATCATCAGCCTTAAATCATTCAGAGCATCACATAGGGAGAAAGTAAACAAAGAGAAGTGAGTCCTAGCTCAAACCTGACGAATGTATTTCATTGTCACATGCAAGAGGAAGAATCAGCAAAGGAGACTGAGAAGGATCTGCCAGAGAGGTGGAAGGGAAACCAGCAATGTGGTTCTTGGAGGCTCACCAGAGGACTGTTCAAGAAGGAAATGAACAACTTTGTAAAATATCATCAAAAGGTCAAGATGAAGACAGGTGGTCTTTCAATATGGCATCAGCAGGAACCTTCATATTAGCAGCTTTATTGATGTGATAAGGGAAAGCGAATAGAGGCCACTCCAGTGAGATTTGGGCTCTAAAAGGTAGCAGAGAAACAGAACTAAACCTGAAGGGTGTTTGGATGTTAAAGAAGACTATTTTTTTTAAAGGAGGACTATTTGTATGCTGATGGAAGTATCCAGTGGAGAGAAATTATTGTTAAGAGATGACAGAGGTGAAATAACCAAAGGAAGGAAGATTTTCAAAAAGCAATAGGGGATTTTTTTTCATTGAACAATTTCACTGAGTACACGTGGAAGGCCAGCACCATTCTAGGCTCGGGGAGCTCCAGATGAAGCCCTGTACTTATGGAGCCTACCTGCGTAAAGGAGATAGCCAGTAAGTGAGTACACAGGTAAACATAATGACAATGATGGACTAAGAGCAGAGGTGAGGGGAGAGCTGAAAGCAGGGTTGGAGTGCAGCCTTTGATGTAGCTGATTAGGGAGGGCCTCTCAGAGGACTTGCCATCTGAACTAGGACAAAAAGACCATCTGTCGATCAGGAAGAACAAAGAGCATTGTAGGTGGAGGGGTCAACCGCTCAGGTTGCCTTGGCGAGGAAGGTCTAGAGGGTTTCAGGTGCAATCCAGACAGAGCTAGACCCAGGTCGTTTCAGGCCTTGTTGGTCCTGCTCCAGCATTTGCATTTCATTGTTTACAATGGGAAGCCATCAAAAGTTGCTGTATCTACTTGGTGGCAAGGATGGAAGCAGACTGACCACTCACAAGCTTGGTCATAGTTTTGACATACATGATGGTGGATTCAACTAGGGTGTTAGCAGTGGAGGTGGTAAGGATTGTGTTCTGAAAGAAGAGTACCCCAAAACCATACAAGCCATGGTTAATTTCATTTCAAATGAAAAATGCCAACATAAATCAGGGTGAAATGGGGCATTCATCAGAGGAAGATAGATGCATATCCTGATAAATCATCATCTTTGATTAAAGGTTTAATGTCGCTATTGAAATTTAAATTTTAATTAAATAAACTCACTGCTCAGTCATACTAGCCACATTTAGGTGCTCAAAAGCTGTATATGGCTGGTGACTGGGCAGTGCAGATGCAGACATTTTCATCATGAGAGAGAGGCTGGTTTAAACTGGTGCTGTGTTTGGACTTAGATGCTTAAATAATACCAACTACAGCAGCGGTCCCTGACCTTTTTGGCACCAGGGACCCGTTTCCTGGAAGACAGTTTTTCCACAGCTTGAGGGGGTGGCCCTCAGACGGTAATGCTAGCAACGTGGAGTGGCTGTAAATACTTTGTGTTCCTGCGCTTCCACGCAGGGGTGGGGGCTTGCACAGTGGAGTTCTGCAGCCCGGTCCTTAACCTCGGGACCAGTGTGGAGCCCAGAGGTTGGGGACTGCAGAACTGCAGTATGAGAGTTTTCCTTTAACAGGTATCAGTATGGTGCCACAATAAGGGCTGACTGTGAGTAATGGGAATGAGTGGTACAGCACTTCAAAATAATCTGAGAAGAAAATTAAATCAGAATAAGAAAAAATTTGTTTCTGCTGTGTGGCTTAACTGCTGAGCCTTTGGGTTGCATTTTTATATGACCCGTCTCACTTAACTACCAGTTGACTACATGCTATGACTCTACTTTTTATTTATATTCTGCCTAGCTTACACTTAAGAAAATATAGCTTTGGGTTCAGGCTATTCGAACTGTGAAACATGTAACTGCTACATTTTGTCAATTCTAAGACACCTAATTTTTCTTCTCTCCTTCTACAACAGAGGAAGTAAGTGTGTTTCTCCAAGGGGAGGCCTGTTCCTACCATTTACAGATTTCCCATCTATATTCTTATGAATGATTGGTTTTTGGATGTTTGAATGATATTTTTAAATTATATGCTTATTTTTAATATAGCCTAGCCATGATTGTTTTCTTTTTTTTTTACTGGCTCTTAGTTCTGGTTGAGTAGAGCTTTACTACCTAAATTAACCCAGTTGGAATGTTTTATAATAAATCATGCTTGTTCTTTATTTGGATGTATCTATATATTTTTAATTAAATATAGTTTTTAATGAAA
>CAUYSK010086178.1:0-12176 GCA_963575035.1 Avahi laniger | reverse complement strand
GTTGCCCTGGCTAGAGTGAGTGCCGTGGCGTCAGCTTAGCTCACAGCAACCTCACACTCCTGGGCTCAAGTGATCCTCCTGCCTCAGCCTCCCGAGTAGCTGGGACTACAGGCATGTGCCACCATACCCGGCTAATTTTTTCTATATATTTTTAGTTGTCCGATTAATTTCTTTCTAATTTTAGTAGAGACGGGGTCTCGCTCTTGCTCAGGCTGGTCTTGAACTCCTGAGCTCAAACAATCCGCCCGCCTCGGCCTCCCAGAGAGCTAGGATTACAGGCGTGAGCCACCGCGCCCGGCCCCCACTGGCTTTTTTAAAAAAAAACAAAAAAATCCAACTATATTGACATACATTGCATATTTCAAATATATGATTTGATAAATTTTGACATACGTATGCAAGTGTGCAACCAACCCCACCATCAATAGGAAAGGTATCCATCCATCACCCCGCAACACACACACAACTTCCTCCACACCCCCCAGCATCCGACATCTTCCGATCTGCTGTTTCAGCGGCTGTAGATTCGTTTGCATTTCCTACAGTTTTATGTAAATGGCACCGGACCATAGGTGGTCTTTTGTGCCTGGCTTATACTGTGGAGCATGATGTCTTCAAGGTCCATCCATACGGTTGCACAACTCAGCGGTCTCTTCCTTGTTGCTACTGAGTAGGATTCCCCTGAATGGTCCTGCTATCTTTTGTTTATCCATCCATCGGTGCGCGGACATTTGGATTGCTGATGGACGCCTTGGCTGTTATGAATTAAGCTGCTATGAACATTCGCGGACACGTCTATGCACTTTTATGCCTCTTGAGTTCACTGCCTGGGAATGGACCAGGTCACATGGTAGATGCCTGCTGGATGTTTTAAGAAAACCGACCAACTTTTCCAAAGTGGATGCAGCATGGGATGTTCCCACAGCTGCCTAGAACGCTTCTCCTCTTTGCTTCTCCGACTCTTTGGCCCGGAACGGGCAGCCTGCATCGTACGACTCGCTTCTGCACCACCCCAAAGCCTCACGAGATGCCTCCTTTATTTAATCAAATTCCACGGCTTCCCGTGCCTGGTGGCGGGCTCTCTGTCACCGCCGCTGTCTTCCATCGGTTACTCGTGTTGCTACCTGCTCCGTGTCTATCTCCCGGCCCGGCCATAAGCTCTGTAGGGACACGTTTCTGTTTGCCTTGGCCCACTACAGGGTCCCGTGCACGGCATACAGTAGGCACTCAATACATGCTTGCCGCATCAACGCATGACCAAGGCCTGGGATGGCTGGGTTTTGCACTGAGCGCTAGAGTAGAGATTTGGTTGGTATTTTTGTTCCCAGTATATAGATGAGTAAACAGAGGCTCCAGAATATTAAAATGACCCATCTCAGCTCCCTCTGCTTGCTGAGCTGGGCTGGGAGTTGGACCAGGTCTGTCCCAGCTCCTGCTGGGGCCGCGTTGCTTGTGCGCCAAGGTGGAAGGTGAGGGGGGCAAGAGGAGAGACGGGCTGGCTCCAAGGAGGCTTTGAAGGCCAGGATGAGAGGGGTACACCCTGCACCCCTGCTTTGGAGATTTGAAAGAGTGCATGGCACGCCCACCCTCTCTGGGCAGCACGTGGGGCCCTCAGGGAGCCTGAGCCTGCATGATTAGGGGCTGAGGGGCTGAATGAAGAGGCCACCCCACCCACCCCGTTTCTATCTCCCCAACCAAGCCCTGGTGACAGGCATTTCCGGTTTCCGGCCAGCTCCCTGGGGCTCGGGTGGGGGTGGGGAGCTGGCTCTGGGTCCCCCTCTCTGGGCCCCTAGAGGCCTGTGTTCCTGCACACGCACACACCGCTTCCTTGGAGGAGCCTGGCATCCTGGTCAACCTTTCCAGCCCTTTGTCTTGGGCGGGGGTTGAGCTGACGGGAGACCGTGCTGCAAGTGGGGGAAGAGTGAGCCTCAGTGCACCGGGGGTGGGTGCTGATTTGCAGATGGGCAAGATGCCAGCCCGACCGGTGGCCCTGTCTGAGATCCTGCAGGAAAGAAGAGGGGAGCTGAGGGGATCGGCCCCCAGCAGGGAGGAGCTGCCCTCACAGACCCTCTCTAAGATTTGTTGAAAGGGCATTCTGTCTTTTGCCACGTTCTCTCACGCTTTCGGTAGACCCGGAAGTCCTTCTGGTGGTCTAACCACAGTCACTGCTGCTGTCTGGGGGAGCTCGGAGGGGTGATGAATCATACCCCCTTTCCCCTCTTTGAGGGGTCACATGACTGCAGGGAACCGGCTCAAAAGGCTCAGCTGATCTCCCTTGAGGTCAGGAGGGAACTTCCTCCCTTGGGCTCTGTTGCCTCTGGTGACCTGCCAGCCCCGTGTGGGGCCAGCCCGCGACCGCAAAGGCTTCTGGGCTGGAGAGTGGCACATGTGCTTTCTGTCACTTGCCGACTCCCTTTCCCCCCAGTCCCCTATGATGCCACCTCCTCTGAGGCACCCAAAAGAGCTTAGTGTGGTCAGAAGAGGCAGGATGGTGCGGTGGTTGGGGATAAGGCCTCTGGGCTCAGCATGCTGGTGTCTGGTTCCCCATTCCTACCTGCGTGGCCCTGGGCAGGTGATATTCCCTCTCTGAGCCTCCGTTGTCCCATCTGTCAAATGAGGATTTAGTCATGCAACAACTTTTATTGAGCATCTACTATGTGCTGTGCCAGGAATGGTACTAGGTGTTGAGGCCACAGCAGTGAACAAAATGTACGAAGAACCCTGCCCTCGTAGAGCTGATGTTCTAGTGTGTGTGTGTAATTTGCATAGATACACAATAATAAAATAAGTAAGTGAAGTATATAGTGTGCCACACAATAAGTTCTGTGGAGAGAAAAATAAAGCCAAGAACGGAGATGGGAAATGCTGTATGTGTGTGTGTGTGTGTGTGTTTGTGTGTGTTTGTGTGTTGCAATTTTAAATAGAGTGATTAGGGAAAGTCTCACCAAGATGTGACATTTCGGCAAAGAGAAATGAAGAGAGACAAGAGAAGGAGCTATGGAGTTGGTTGGGGATGGACATGCTAAACAAAGGAAACAGCCAGTGCAAAGGTCCTGGGGCTGGATCGTTGCTGACATGTCCTAGGAACAGTGAGGAAGAAGAGGCCCCTGTGGCTGGAGCAGAGTGAGCCAGAGGGGGAGGCGGGGAGGGCAGGAAGGGGATGGAGCAGGTTGTGCAGAGTCTTGTGGGCTGCGGAGAGGATTTGGGTTCGCATCTGTGTGGGATGAGAGCCCTGAAAGGTATGGACAGCGTTACTCTGGCTGCTGTGTTGAAAATAGATTATAGGTGCCCTTGGGGCAGGAACAGGGAGCCCAGTGAGGTGCATTACAATCATCTAGTTGAGCAATGATGGTGGCTTGGACCCAGGGAGGTGGCAGTGGAGATGGACAGAAAGGTTTGGATTCTGAGATTTTTTTTTTTTTTTTGGAGACAGGGTCTTGTTCTGTCACCCAGGCTGGAGTGCAGCGTAGTGATCACAGCTCACTGTAACCTCGACCTCCTGGGCTCAAGCGATCCGAGTAGCTGGGACTACAGGCATACACCACCAAATCCGGCTAATTTTTTTTAAAAGAATTCTTTGCATTATAGATATGGGGTCTTGCTATGTTGCCCAGGCTGGTCTTGAACTCCTGGCTTCAAGCGATCCTCCCGCCTTGACCTCCCCAAGTGCTGGGATTATAGGCGTGAGCCACTGCAACCCTGCTGGATTCTAGGAACATTTTGCAGGGGAAACCAAAAGGATTTGCCGATGGAAGCGGAGTGAGAGAGAAATAGAGACATCACAGGGACGCCAACATTTTGAGGCTGAATAACTGGAAAGACCCACATTATTGGAGCCCACTTCATAGATCCCTGTAATAGCAACACTATTCGGAGAATGAAACAAAGTAACCGATGCTGAATTCTTAGCATAAGGGTTGGCAAAGGGCTAAGTCCTCAACATATGATGCTTTTTAAGAAGGGCTGGGGACACCAGGGGGCAGTGGCCGGCTGGCACAGGCAGTGTGGACGCACCGGGGGACACTTCAGAGACAACTCTGGGAAAACGAAGCTGTAACAATGGAGGGAGGGCAGGACCCGAGACAGAAAAGAATGCATACATGTGTTGCTCTATGAATGCATGTGTGTGCGGTAAAAGAATACAAACATGAACAGAGGAATAATACGTAAGCGCGTTTGGATGCCAGAGGGGAGGAGAAAAGGGACTGAGATTATGGAGTGTTGCACATGAATTTGAGATCTAACTATGATATTTAATTAAAAAAATATATTGGCCAGGCGCGGTGGCTCACGCCTGTAATCCCAGCACATTGGGAGGCTGAGGTGGGTGGATCGTTTGAGCTCAGGAGTTTGAGACCAGCCTGAGCAAGAGTGAGACCTCGTCTCTACTAAAAATAGAAAGAAATTATTTGGACAACTAAAAAAATATATATAGAAAAAATTAGCCAGATGTGGTGGCGCGTGCTTGTGGTCCCAGCTACTCTGGGAGGCTGAGGCAGGAGGATTGCTGGAGCCCAGGAGATTGAGGTTGCTGTGAGCTAGGATGACACCACAGCACTCTAGCCCGGGCAACAGAGTTCGACTCTGTCTCAAAAAACAAAACAAACAAACAAACAAACAATATATATATATATATATTTATCCCAAGGAGTTGAACATTTCTGTCCACGCCAAAACTTGCACGTGGATGTTGATAGCAGCTTTATTGGTCATAGTCAAAACTTGGAAGCCACCAAGCTGTCCTTCAGCAGGTGAATGCGTCAATGCACCCTGGTGCATCTAGACAATGGGATCTTATTCGAGACTAAAAAGAAATGAGCTCTCAAGCTATGAAAAGACACGGAGGAAACTTAAACACGCATACCTGAGTGCAGGAAGCCAGTCTGAAAAGGCTACGTGTTGTATCTTTCCAGCTATGTGATGTTTCTGCAAAGGAAAAACTACAGGGACAGTAAACATGTGGTTGTTAGGAGTTGGTGGGTGGGGAGGGGTGAACAGGTGCGGGGCTGAGGACTTTTAGCGCAGTGGGACTGCTCTGTGTGATCCCGTAATGGTGGAGACATGTCATTGTACATTTGTCCAAACGCAGAGGCTGTACGACCTCAGGAGTGAATTCTAGCGTGACCTATGAACTGAGTGATAATGATGTGTCAATGTAGGTTCATCGATTGTAACAAACGCACCAGTCTGTGGGGGATGTTGATAGTGGGGCCGGCTGTGTGTGTGTGTGTGTGTGTGTGTGTGTGTGTGTGTAGGGCAGGGAGTACTTGGGAACTCTCCGTACGTGCTGCTCAAGTTTGCTGTGAACCTAATATTGCTCTAAAACATGCATCTCTGAACATGAGGGAAATGCCAATCAAAACTACAATGAGATATCACTTAACTCCAGTGAGAATGGCTTTTATGAAAAAGTCCCCAAAGAACAAATGCTGGCGTGGATGCGGAGAGATAGGAACACTCTCACACTCTTACATTTGCTGGTGGGGCTACAAATTAGTACAACCTCTATGGAAAGTAATACTGAGGGACCTCAAAGAACTAAAAATAGAACTACCATTTGATCCAGCAATCCCGCTGCTAGGCATCTACCCAAAGGAAAAAAAGACATTCTATCATAAAGACATCTGCACTCGAATGCTTATAGCAGCATAATTCACCGTTGCAAAGATATGAAAACATCCCAAGTGCCCATCGATACATGAGTGGATTAATAAAATGTGGTATATGTATACCATGGAGTTCTACTCAGCCACAAAAAACAACGGTGATCTAGCACCTCTAGTATTATCCTGGATGGAGCTGGAGCCCATTCTACTGAGGTATCACAAGAATGGAAAAACAAGCACCACACGTACTCACCATCAAATTGATACTAACTGATCAACACTTAGGTGCACACATGGGAGTGATGTTCCTCGGGTGCCGGGCAGGTGGGAGGGGGAGGAGGGATGGGTAAATTCACAACTAATGGGTGCGGGGCGCACCGTCTGGGGGATGGGCACGCTTGTAGCTCTGACTTGGGTGGTGCAAAGGTGATATATATAACCTAAACATTTGTACCCCTGTAACATTCTGAAATTTAAAAATAAAAATAAAAAAGTAAAAAATAAAGTCTATTATTACCAAAATAAAAAAAAAAGAAAAGAAAAAAGGAAAGAGAGGGAGAAAGGAAGGAAGGAAGAGTAGACTGGAGCCCCCAGACTGCACTGACAGGTGTCATGGAAGCCAAAGGGGACTTATGGGGTCCTCCCTCAGCTCCCTAACAGGGTCTGGTGGTTCATCGAGGCAGTAGGGGATGCCCCCAAGGAGTTTGCACATGACAGAAAACCTAATTCAGGCGTCAGCAAACCATGACCTGTGGGCCAAATCAAGGTTGCCACCTGCTCTTGTAAATGAAGTTTTACTGACACATACATAGCCACGGCTGGTCATTTACATGCCGTCTACAGCTGCTTTTGTACTATGATGGCAGAGTTGAGTAGTTGCAACTGAGAACATATATCCCGCAAAGCTGAACATTTTTATTATCTAGCCCTTGAGAGGAAAAGTCCTAAATTAAAGGGGCTTACACCATTCAAGTAATTTTTTGACTCATACGATAGAAATCATATGTGGATTTTAGGTACGGCTTGATTCAGTAGCTCCAACAATGTCATCAAAGGCTGGATGTCATTCTGTGATGGGTTCTTTTTCAGTCTTCAGGCAACATCAGGATCTCCCCCCCCTCAGGGCAGAAAAGTGGCTGTGGTTGCTCCAGACCTCACAACCTCATCCCCGACCACCATGGGGGAGACTAAGTCACTGTTCTGGAAACTGGAGCTTAAGTTCTGGAATTCACACTCTCTCATTGGTCTGAATTGGGTCACATGGTGATCTCTGAACCAATGGCCCTGGGAAAGGGGTTGGGCTATGCTAATTGACTGGATCTGAGTGTGGCACCTCTCTCATTCCATGTGGCTTGAAAAGAAAGGGGAACGGGTTATTTAATTCAAAGGTAAATCAGTGTTCTGGGGTGTGTGTGTGTGTGTGTATCAATGGATTTGAATAGAATTGAAGATTGTCTCCTATGCAACAATCTGGGCTTAATCAGTTCAAGGCTGACATGGCCCTGCTATAGTGTCAAGGACCCAGTGTCTTCTGTTTCGTTGCTGCGACATCTGTGGAATATTTCCTTTGTCCTCTGTTCCCAAGAGAATTCACCATGATACCACTTCCCAGCCAGAGCAAAGACGATACAACGTCCCTTCCCTTTAAGAACCCAAACTAGAAATTGCATCTTTCATACCCCATTGGCCAGAAAACTTGGTCTTGTGACCACACCTGATGTATCAGTTAGCTATTGCTGCAGAAATGCTGTGTAACAAACAACCACGAAATCTCGGCATTATGGAACAATAAGTTAGCACGCATGTGAACATTGGCTGGATTGGCTGACCTCAGTTGGGCTTGGCTAGGGTGGCTCTGGCCCATATGCCTTTCTTTCCTTCTCCTCCTGGTTCTAGTAGACTAGCCCTGTTGGTCCTTCCTGGCATGCTGGTGGAGGTGCAAGAGGGAAAATTGAAACATCCAATGCCTTTTGAGGTTTAGGCTAGGACCTCTTTTTCTGCCTTGTTCTATTCGCCAAAGCAAGTCACATGGCCACAGCCAAATCCAAGAGGTGGGGAAGTATGTTCTGTCCATAGTGTGAGAGTATGGCAAAGGGATACAGGGAAAGGTGCAGAATTGTGATCATTAATGCTAACACAGCTGGATGTTAAGAGGCTGGGGAAAGTTGTGTTTATTCCAACAGGCCATGTACCTAGCTAAAAATTGAGAGACTTACTGCTATGCAAAAGGGAAGAATGTATTGTGAGGACAATTTTAGTTTATACCCCAAAGGTGATAAAAAGGAATCTCAGGGAGCTTTGGAAGCCTGGAGGCAGCTCCTAACCTGGTCTGGGAGGAAATATGTGAAAGAGAGATTCTGAAAAGGCTTTCCCATTGTCAGAGGAAGTCATGTCTAAGATGAGAGGATGAGTGTATCAGTCAGCTTTTGCTACGTAACAAACAGCCCCAACATTGAATGGCTTGAAAATAACATTTACGATTTCTACTGATTTGGTGAATCGGCTGGGTGGATCAGCTGATCTCTGTGGTCTACTAAAAGCTTGGCTGGGGTAAGTGGTCTAGGATGGCTTCATTCACATGTCTGGTGGCTGGCAGGTGGGTCGACATAGGGCACCTTTAGCTGGGACTGTCTGTCTCTGCTCCATGTGGCCTCTCATCCTCCAGTACTGTAGCCTGAGCTCTTTAATTTGGTAGGAACTTTCCAGGAAAGCAAGAGGAGAAGTTGCAAGGTCTCTTGATGCCTAAGCTCATTCTGTCGGCCAAAGCAAGTCAAAAGGTCAGTCCAGGCACAAAAAACGGGGAAGTAGATTCCACCTTTTGGTGGCAGGAGCTGGGAAGTATTTGTAATCTACCACAAAGGGCATTCAGGCAGAGACAACCTAATATACAAGACTTGGAGAAAAGAGACAGTAAAAATAGGTTGTATTTAGGGTGTGGAAACCATTTCTATCTGGCAAGAGCAGAGATAGGAGAGGTAGAGGGAAGAAAAGGGTACAGAAATTGGAGGAGTCAGAAGGGGCCATGGTGAGGTTGGACTTTATCTTGGGGATGATGGGGAACCGTGGCAAGGTTTCAAGCAGAGATCGAGATGATCATATTTGCTGGGAGAAGTAGAAAATGAATTTAGGGAAGGCCGTTGCAGTCACAAAGTTGAGCAGCGGTGGTGGCCGTTCTAGGATTTGCTAATGAGGATGGCGTGAAGGGCTTGGATGTGAGAGACATTTTGGATGTAGAATCCGAAGGAAATTGCCTGACTTGAAGTGAAGGATTCAATAAATCAATATTTGCAATCATTCCTGGCTTGTGGAAGATGCTCTGTAAACTTACTCTAACTTGTGGATGAAGGATGGGGGAATTTTGAGAATCATTCTGGGGTTCCTAAGACAAGTCTCAGGTTGATGATGGAGCCATCACTGAGATGGGGAGGGTGGGGAAGGGAGTGAGTTTGAATCGGCAGTGATGTCAGTCTTGGATCTGCAAAGTTTGAGGTGCCCGTTGTTGAATGAATGAACCCGTTTCCCCAGCTGTACACAAAAAAATCAACGACAATGGGCTGGGTGTGGTGGCTCACGCCTGTAATCCCAGCACTTTGAGAGGCCGAGGTAGGAGGATCACTTGAGACCAGGAGTTTGAGATCAGCCTGGGCAACATAGCAAGACCCCATCCCTATGAAAAATTAGCCAGGTGTAGTGGCATGCATCTGTAGTCCCAGCTACTTGGGAGGCTGGGGTGGGAGGATTGCTGGAGCCCAGGAGTTCAAGGTTGCAGAGAGCTGTGATGACGCCACTGTACTCCAGCCTGGTTGATAGAGCAAAACACTGTCTCTAAAAAGAAACAAATTGATAACAAAGAAAAATTGCTTTTAGCTGTTCTGAAAACTTGGCCCTGGGCTAGAGAAGAGGCCCAAACAGTCTTCTAGTTACTCCCATGTTTATTTATTCCATAAATATTTTTTGGGCACTACTGCATGCCAACATATGATGTTTAGGCTCCAGAGGTGACTCAACCCCAGGCTGTGCCTTTATTTTGTGGAGGAGACAGAACTGGTCACGGACCTTGTGGTCAGGCCTGGGGTAGGCAGGGACTGTATTCTAAGGGAGGCTGTAGTCAGGGGAGAGTGAGGACTCTGCCTGGCTGAATAATTTGGGGGTGTCTTCTTGGATGAAGAGATTGAAGATGGGCCTTGAAGGATGTGTAGGAGTTCACCAGGCATATGTGAGAGAAACTTTCAGCCCAAACACCACTCCTTTGTTCATTTCTATGCATGTAATTACTGGAAGAATTTGCAAGAGGAGTGGAGAGTCATGGGGCCTCTGAGGATCAGACAGATCACAACATACTGTGTCCCTAAGGGTAGACTGTATGAGGATAACACTATCTACTGTAATAAACAAGCCATCTCAGTGACTTAACACAGTAAAAGTTCATTATTTCTTGTCCACATAATAGTCCAATGCATGTGTTCCTGGTCCCAGGTGGGGGGGCTTTTCCCCACAGGGTGATTCAGGGACCCAGGCTATTTTCATCTGTGCCTTGGCCATGCCTCAGAGTCTCAGCCTGAAGAAAACGGGGAGAAAGAGGGTACGGAGAAGTCATTCCTATTTCTTAAATACATCACCCTGCATGTGGCAAATGCTCATATTCTATTGGCCAGAACTAGTCACATGATTATAGGACCACACCCACATGCAAGGGGGGATGGGAAATGTAGTCCTTGTCTGGGCAGCCATTTTCCAGCCACGATTCCATATTGTGGAAGAGAAGGCGTGATTGTGGTGGCCTGTTAGTGGCCTCTGCTGCAGATGGGCAGCAGGAATAGAACTGAGGCCTGGGAGGCAGGAGACGCTCAGTTTCCTCAAGGGCACAAAGTCTCTCTGGGTTTCTCCTGCTCTCTGGGTGATGAAGGTTGGAAACTGGTTGATACCTGAGGTCTTCTCCGGTTTCAAAAATGTGGGTCAGTGAATGCTCTTGGGTTTCCTGGCTGGAGCTAAGATGACGATGGTGATTATGAGGATAGTGGTGATGATGACGGTGGCGGTGATGATGATGGTGATGATGATGGTGATGATGGTGGTGGTGGTGGTGGTGATGAAGATGATGGTGATGATGGTGGTGGTGGTGGTGATGATGGTAATGAAGATGATGGTGATGATGATGGTGATTTTGATGATAGTGATGATGATGGTGGTGATGATGATGGTGATGGTGGTGGTGATGAAGATGATGGTGATGGTGGTGGTGGTGATGGTGATGATGATGGTGGTGGTGATGAAGATGATGGTGATGATGGTGGTGGTGATGGTGGTGGTGGTGGTGGTGGTGGTGATGAAGATGATGGTGATGGTGGTGGTGGTGATGATGATGGTGGTGGTGATGAAGATGATGGTGATGATGATGGTGGTGATGATGAAGATGATGGTGATGATGGTGGTGGTGATGGGGATGGTGATGGGATGCTGATGAAGATGATGGTGAAGATCTCGATGATGATGATGATAGTGATGATGATGGTGGTGGCGGTGGTGATGATAATGAAGATGATGGTGATGATGATATGGTGACGATGGTGGTGGTGGTGATGAAGATGATGGTGATGGTGCTGGTGGTGATGGTGGTGGTGGTGATGAAGGTGATGGTGATGATGATGGTGGTGATGATGAAGATGATGGTGATGATGGTGGTGGTGATGGGGATGGTGATGGGGATGCTGATGAAGATGATGGTGAAGATCTTGATGATGATGATGATAGTGATGATGATAATGATAATTGCCATCTATTGCCATCTATTAAAATGTCAAGCCCTTACAACAACATAATGACATCATAGGCATAAACCCTCTATACTGGTTTATTTGTCTTTATCCTTATATTACCTCTTTATTGCTGAGTAACAGATTATCCCCAAACTTATCAGTTGAGAAACACAACAATTTATTATGCTCATGGATTATTTGGGTCAGGAATTCTGAAGTGGTTCAACTGGGCTGTTCCCATTTGGGGTTTCTTATGGGGTTGCAATCAGATGCTGGCTGGGCCTGCAGCCATCTGAAGGCTCAGCTGAAGGATCCGCTGCTCAGTCATATAGAGCTTCCGTTCCTTTCCACATGGGCCTCTCCACAGGGCTGATTGAGTGGCCTCACAACATGACGGCTGACGAGTGATCCAAGAGACCATAGAGGAAGTTACAATGTCTTTTCTTATTTAGTCTTGAGAAAGTGCATCTTGTTACTGCCACCATATTTTATTAGTCACACTGGCCAGTCTTGGTTCAACGCTGGAGGGAATTACAAAAGGGCATCAGAACTATGCATGTACACTGGGAGCTATGAACCATTGGGGGCTACGTCTTGGAGGCTGGCTACTACAATCGCATTGTCTTAATTATTGTAGATTTATGATATGCCTTGATATCTGGTAGAACTCATATCCTCACTTTATTTTCCCTCTGTAGGAATGTCTTTGCTGTTCAAAACTCTGTGCTTTTGGATATAAGTCTTAGGATTCGGGTGTTAACTTCAGTGAAAAACTATTTTGGGGTTTTTTTTTTTTTGAAACAGCGTCTCACTC